>VZRO01001509.1:0-41897 GCA_013397915.1 Daphoenositta chrysoptera | reverse complement strand
TTTTTTAAATATTTTTATTTTTATTTAATTTGTGCTGAAATGGAGCACTTGGAAGATATTATGACCGTGGGAGGGCGTGCTGCACATCTGGCTGCACCTCTGGATTATGGGATCCCCCTTCCCCTCATCCCACTGAGGCAGGAGCAGCTCCCCCTCCTGCCAGGAGCTGGAGCTCCGTACTCCGATTTTTAATTTATTTATTCAGTGCTGGGCTGTATTTTAACCACGCGGGGCTGGCACGCAAGGATAAAATTCCCATTCCCCCTGGAAAAAGCAGCCAACCACCCTTCCTGCATCGTTTTCCCGGGAAAAGCTCTTGACATTTAACAGCCCCGCGATGCCTGGGGGAGGCAGCACTCAGCTTTTCCACGAGGATTTGAAAAGCCGGGAATCTTTCCGCTTGACTCAGCCTGAGCATCCCTGGCTGGGCACAGCGCGCCCTGCCCTGGTGTGGGGCTGGGGGGACCGTGATCCCCCCCCTCCCTGGATTCCTGCAGGGAAAAATCATCTATTTTTGGCAATCCCGCATCCCTGGGAGCTTTTTCCTCCCTCCCGGGCTGGATGGGCTGCTCGGCTGTTGCCGTGGCAACGGCGTCTGCACCAAAAGCTCCCGCATTTCCCCCAATTCCGGGTGGGTTTTGAGCTCCCTGGTCCCCACCAGGGAGGAGATGATGCTGGAGGTGACCCCAAGTGTGGCTCGGATCCGGGATCTCTTCCTGGCCTAGGGATGAATTGGGGTGAATTCAGGGGGTTCTGGGGGGGCTCAGAGAGAAGGAGTTCCCCTTCTTCCCAAATTAAATCCCTGCTGTGTTTAAATAAAGGAGCAGCACTGCCACAAAACCCCAGGACAGGGAGAAGGCCATAAATCCGGGAGCAGCCGCCTCCAGCCCAGACAAAACCAACAGGTTCATGTCTCAGCTTGGCTATTTCCCCTAAAATTTACAGCTGACAACGAGCCTGAGCACAGCGAGGATAATTCAAACCTGGATCCGAGCACAGGGAGAGGGGAACACGTTTATTCCTTTTTTTTTTTTTAATTTTAAATTCCATCCCAGTTCGGAATAAAGGCAGTGATTTATGGGAGAGGGAAAGCACGGCTTTATTTTAGGGCCGTGACAGCCACGTGAAAAAGAGCTGTCGTTAAGGAAGGAACACATCCCACAGGAACGGGGTTTGGTGATTTCCGGAGTGATTTCTCCCAGGAAATGAGAGCCAGCCCTGGCTTTGGGGTGGGGGGTAAATCCAGGGAAGCAGCAGCGGGAAGGGGACAGGTTTGGGATGTGCTGGGTGAGGACCAGTCCTGCCACAGCTCCCAGTGGGGTCTGGGAGTGCTGAATCCCACAGCACAGCGGGGAACTGGGATAAGGAGGGGTGGGATTGTTGGGAACAGGATCTGGGGGAGGTTTGGGGGTCCCAAGATTGGGGATTCTGGGCTGAGAGTGAGAATTCCAGGGATGTGGATGGGGGTCCTGGGCTGAAGGTTGGGTGCCCACGCATGGGGAATGGGGTCCTGGGATAGGGATGGGGTTCCAGGGATGGGGATGAGGGTCCTGGGCTGAAGGTTTTGGTCCCAGGGTTTGGGATAAGGGTCCTGGACGAGGGTTGGGGTCCCAAGGCCGGGAATGCGGGTCCTGGGATGGGGGGTTGTGCCCCAGCTCCAAAATCTGCATCTCTTTCCCACAAGCCCTGACCTACCCTAAAATCCCGATCCCCACAACCGCCCTAATTCCAGATTTCATGGGAACAGCGGTGGTTCTGCATCCCACTCCCCCCGTAATTCCGAGGTGTTCAATCCAGCTGCACCCCAATTCCACCGATTTCTGCCCCAAAAGGGGCTGCAGACCCCAGCACCGCCAGCCCTGGAGCTGCAGCTCCCACCCAGCCCTTTCCCTGGATGCCAATTCCAGTTTGTGCACGTTCCCCTGGAGCTGCCCGTGGTCATTAACCTCCTGCTGCCGTTAATCAAGAGGACTTTGTTAATTAATAGCTAAGGACGTCTCCAGCTGAGCAGCGCCGGGGTGGGACCGGGGTCACCGGGACGCATCCAAAGATCCTTGATTTAATAAATTGGAGCTTCCCAACACTGGGGGGGAGTGCAGCCCCCTCCCCTCCATGACCAAAACATCCAGCACTGCAAAAAAACCCAAGGAATGCTGACAGGATGCGATCTGGGAGATTCCAGAGCTGCAGCTCCTGCAGTATTTCGGGAATATCAGAGGAATCGGGGCAATATTGAGCTGCATTTCTTTGCCACTCTGCCAAAATGGAAAGAAAAACCCGGCTGAGGAGGCTGGAGTTTTCCGAGGAATGTTTTTTTTCCCTGTTTCCAGTTTATAGACGTATAAAAATGTGCATTTTGGACGCTGCCTGGGTGATCTGTTTGCTGCCCGTGTCAGCGGGTGACACGGGAACAGGAATCACTGAGATTCCTGGGGGATGTTACTTCAAAACAGGAAAAACTCAGTGGGTTTTTCCCTTCTCTTCCCCACCCTCACCTCAAACCCTCCCGGGATGAGGAGAATCAGGAACAAGAGGAATGTGAACAGCAATCCTGGTGCCTGGATGGATGTCGGGGTGGATCTGACTCCTTCCCCGCTTCCCTGTTCCCCCCAAAACAGCCTCAAGGACAAGGGGGGCTGTGGGGTGCGGGAGGTGATGGGGAACCAGCCCTGCCAGGGGGGATGCAGGCAGATCCCACAGGGAGACCCCACAGGCAGATCCCACAAGGATCCAGTGCTGGCATTAATAATTCCTCATCCAGGCTGGAATAACAGAGCCTTTGCCAGGCGTGATCCAAGAGGGAACAGGGCAGCTGGCGTGGGCTGGGGGCTTGGCCCCACAAGTGGACATGGGGGAAATGATGCTCCTTCAGCTGTTTTTTCCCCCTCAAATTCCTCTTTTTTTTCCTCTAAGGAGCCATTTGTTCTTTGCAGGGACAAGTAGACGCAGGAATCCCACAAAGAACATCCATGGGAGATCTCCCAAAGCCCACTCAAGAGGCTCAGATCCCACCTCAGTCCCATCCCCATCCCTCTGCTCCTGAGCTCTTCCCACAATTGCAAATTCATCACCAGGGATCAGGAATACACACTCTGTGAAAAACCCGGGATCCTTCCCACTCCACGCACTGATTTCTTGGGAAAACAGAGGTTTTTATTAAATAAGCGAACAGCTACAAAGAGGGACTCAAATATTTGGGAATTTGGGGTTCCCAAGCTGCCATTACAGCAATGATTTAACCCCAGGGTAAGTACCAAGGCACTGCTTTTGTTTTTTTTGGAAAGCTGTTTGGAGAAATAACAGATGGGCTTGGAAACAAACAGTCACCAGAATTAGTGAGGAGCATCCCAGGACCGACCTGAGGGACAGCGGGATGGCATCCAGTCCTTGAGGCTTCATCCCACTGATCCCACATCCAGGGCAGGGCCAGGGAGCCCAGGCTGCTCCAAACCCTGAGCCCAAAAAGCCCCAGGGGCTGCTGGCTCTGGGTACATCCCATTCCCACTGCTCCCTAAACAGATCCTCTGCAAGGTCTGTGTGTCCCCATCACCGCCCTGTCTGTCCCTCTCTCCCGTCCATCCCGTCTGTCCCATCCCACTCCTAAGAGGATCCCGGCAACCTGCCAGCGGTATTAATTAAATACTGGGAGAAATGAGCAAGAGGAGCCTCCTCCCACCACCAGAGAGGCCCTGCAGCCTCCTCAGGCACAGCATCTTCCATAGGTATGGTTCCTGCATGGGTTTTGGGGGAAAATCTCTGTGGATCGGGGCTGGGAGTAGCCCTGGGCTTTGCCCATGGGATGTGCCGCGGTGCAGGGATGGGGCAGCGCTCCCTCGGGAAGCGGGTGGATCCCAGCCCCAGGAGACACGGAGACAATCCAGGTGCTGAGTGTCCCGTCACGCTAAGGAGGTGCTGCAGATCAAGGTGGAGCAGTGAGGCAGCGCCGGGGCGGAGAGGACGCCGGATAATCCCTCTGAAATCCTGAAATCCAGCTCCCGCCGCAGCGTCCGCTCTGATCCGCGACGTTCCCGCGGCTCAGTTACCGGGGCTTTACTTGTACCTGTGTCTGGCACGATCTGCCGCCTGGAAATAGCTCCCTGCTTTTCCTGGGAGCTGCCTCTCCATTTTTCCCCCCATATTTTGATTTCCAAGAAAAGCTATAAATGAATATTTCAGCTTTTGGGGGCACCTGGGAGCAGACTCTCAATGGCCAACGTGTCAAACCCTGCACAAAGCTCCCCTGAAATGTCCCCAGGGACACTGGGGGCTGCCCAATCCAGCTCCAGGGATCCCTCCCAGGCTGTCCTGGGAGTGACACATAAATGAGGGTGACACCGGGGTCGTGGTGACGGAGCCCTAATGGAGAAGGAGCCCCCAAATTAACTGGGCGTGAAATCGGATCGAGGTGGTGGCTCGGCCTGTCCTTCACTGGGATTGGAGTGTGGAGATTCCCAGAGTCTCCCAAGATGGGAAGGAGAAAATCATCCCATAGAACCGACTGGTCCCACCAGGGAGCAGCTGGCAACAGAGCCAGTCCCTGCTGGACGCAGGAGGGGACAGCAGATCCTCCCCAGGAGCTCATTCCCAGCTCATGGATTTGTTCCTGGTCCCAAACATCCAACTGCTCCGCAGGATGTACCGTGTGGAATGTGCCCATCAAAGGGGGGTTAAAAGGACGTTTCAAATTGGCCTTTCCCTCTTTTTTCTCCCAGTTTTCCATGCTGGTGACCCTGTGTGTGAGCCAATCCCCACACTGGCAGGTGGCCCCGGGTCTGGATGATTTGGAAGGCGTTTGGGACTTCCCAGTTCTTTGAGGTGGAATATTCCAACCCTTCATAAGGACACTTTCCAAAAAAGCCACAAACACCTTGCTGTGGTACCAAAATACCTCGGGAATTTACCTCGAGGAGGCACACGCAGACATGGGACAGAGGAGTGTCACCAATTTGGCCACGGCAGCAATCACCCATGGATATCCCTTCCTGATATCCTCCACCCCACCACGGTGCCTCTGGAAACACCAGGAAAACCCTTCCCAGGTCAGGCAATGCGAAGGTTGGACGAGAATGCCCAAAAATGTTGTCTTAGTTTGGTGCAAGGATGTTTGCAATCCCACACAAGATCAAGGGTGGTTGTGTCTTCTCCATACCTTGAGGGTCTCCATCCCCTGCCAGCCCCCAGGCAGCAACACCAGTCAAAAACGGGCTGTAGGACAGTGCTGGACAATGCTTGACCCACACCAGGGTCACCACAGGGGTGGTCACCATCGCAGTGCCAACACCAGGGGACTCCATCCCTCCTGCAGGTGGAGTTTAGACAACTGTTGTCTCCTTCTCAGTCATGGAGGAGATCTTGGAGAAGCTCCTGTGCACGATGCTGGAGTGTCCTGTCTCCTCGCTGAGGGCGTTCACCAGCCTGGAAAGGAGGGTCACCTTGAACTTCTTGAAGTCCTGGCCCATGAAGACGTAGAGGACGGGGTTCATGCAGCTGTTGGAGGCCGCCAGCGCCGTGGTGAGCGGGATGAAGATCTCAAACACGGACCAGGGGACAGTGTCGGGCACGGTCTCCAGCAGGTTCAGCAGGTGGTAGGGGCTCCAGCAGAGGAAAAAGGTGACGATGATGGTGACGATGATCTTGAAGGGCTTCTTGGACTTGGCCAGGCGGTTCCTCCGCAGGTTGAAGACGATGGCGACGTAGCAGAAGGTGATGATGGTGATGGGCAGGATGTACCCGGCCAGGAACCTGGTGATGTTCACCGTGCGGTGCCTCATCAGAGCCAGCCCTTCGTAGGATTTATTCCTGGAGAGGGAGAAGTTGCTGAAACAAATCACGGAATTGCGGGTCTGCGCCGTGTCCCGGAAGACGAGCGAGGGGGAGCTCATGACGATGCCCACGGTCCAGATGATGACACAAACCCCATAGGCCAGGTTGGTGGAGCGGTGGTTCTGGGACCACACCGGGAACACCACGGACACGTAGCGGTCGAAGCTGATGGTGGTGAGCAGCAGGACGCTGGTGTACATGTTGAGGATGAGGAGGAAGGAGTTCAGCTTGCACATGACCGTGCCGAAGATCCAGTGGTAGCTCATGGCCGTGTAGGCGATGTTGATGGGCAGGAAGATGTTGAAGAGGAAGTCGGCCACGGCCAGGTTGAGGAACCAGACGGCGTTGACCGACTTCTTCATCTTCAGGGTGATGATGGCGATGACCAGGCCGTTGCCCAGGATGCCCAGCACGCAGGACACGCTGTAGATGATGACGGACAGGATCCGGGTGATGTCCTTGGGGTCGTGGGACGGGTCTGCCCACACGCTGCCCGCGTCCTCGTAGGTGTAGTCCGGGTAGTCGCTGTAGTTGTTGAGGCCATCCAAGTAATCGGACAGGTTGGGCAGCGCTTTGTTCCGTAGGAACCCGATCCGTGCGATCCCGGCGGCTGGGATCTGCAGCCGGCGGTTCTTCCCTGCTGGGAAAACACTTGGTGTTAATCACAGCGAGGAGAGGGGAGCGACATTGGCCCCCCAACACCTGTGGGGGTTGGGGACGGGGAGCGAAGGGACAAAGCCCACAGGTGTGGGGGATCCCGTGAGAACCCCACTGCTGGTCCCAAATAAGATGCTCCCGCAGCTCCTCCCTGATTCCCACCCCCAGCCGTGAGACATCAGGACGTGATTCAGTCCCTCAGCTCCACCAGGATGTGGCTGCAGCCTCATCCTGCAAAAAGCATTTCTTACCCGCCTACTTCCAGGGGAAAAACTGGGATAATGTTGATTAACAGCTCATCAACAGCCCTGAGACCTTCCAATCTGCAACATATGATGGCTCTTCTCCTTTTTTTTTTTGTCCTGAATTGGACTGAAAACCCAAAGGGAAGGTCCCCACACACCCCACGGACGCCAGGCACCCTCTCACCTCTCTCCTCTCCGTCGGGATGGGGGACAGGTGACAGCTCAGTGTCCCAGGGCACCACGGCAGCTCCCTCCACGCCGGCCTAAGGCAGGAGCTGTAACATTAAAGCCAGGATCAAAGAAAAGCCAATCACCCCCGGATGTGGGGTGAAGGGAGGAAACCCATTCAGGGTGCGGCCACGCTTAACCCTGTGCAGCCGCCCTCGGGGGGCTGTGCTGGCCTGGGGACCCTCCTCGCCCCCAGTCTGGGGAAGGTGGGGTCCTGCCACGATCCCAGCATATTTTGGGATCACCCAGTGCAGAAATCCTGTCCTGTACTGTCTGTACAAGCACCCGACACGAGCAGCATCTGCAGGTGCTCACAAAAACCAATCAATCAACCACAGGTTACTATAAATAATTAAAGATATAGATGAGGTGCAGTATCTGTTTTACGTTCTGGACTCTCACAGGGTTATTTTCCTGATTCAGTCGGTGCTCTGTGTACTTGAAAATGAGAATTGTGGTAACCAACAACCACCAGACTCCAGCCTTCATTGGGTGGGTTCAACCTGTGCCCTATGAACGTGGGTCAGAGAGGGTTAAAACCCAAATCCCCCAAAGCCTGAGCGAGCCCCAGCACGGAGCATCCCACCCGGACGTGTCCTCACAGGAGGGACGTGGCTCTGCCCGCCCAGGGACCCTCCCTGTTCCCGAGGCGTTTCACCCCAAAGGTCCCCGAGCGTCACCCTCGCGCCAGCCCTGCTTTGAAATTCCCATGGTGTTTTTGTTGGAAGCTATTGTTTCTCCCTGGGCTTTTCCTGCTGTTCCTTCCTGCCATTGCTGCTGCAGAGTCCCCGGCCGGGGGTGAAATCCCACCCTGTCACCTCCCCCCGGCCGAGCTCCAGGGCACGATAAGCGGCCAGAACAAATGAGGTTTGAGTGCAAAGCTTGGGAATGAGCTGGAGCTGGGAAGAGGCCTCGTCCCAGGAAAACCTCGATGGTCAAAGAGATGAATTACAGCCGATGATCCGGTGGAAGGAACGGAATCAGCAGAACTGACTCTCGCGGCGATGTTAATGGTAATTAATGAGTCGTTGCTTTATGGAACAGGGACTTTCAGGTCATCCCCTTTCCAAAGGCAGAGCCCCAGGAGGGTGGGGCAGCCCAGGACCCCAGGTCCATCCCACCCCACCCCATTGCCTCACATCCCATCCCACTTCACTGCATCCCATCCCACCACACCCCATTGCATCATATCCCATCCCATCCCATCCCATCCCATCCCATCCCATCCCATCATATCCCATCCCATCCCACCTCCCATCACCCGGAGAGCCCCAAAGCTCCCTGGACCTGCTCTACAACCCCCATTCCCACCGTGGTGTCATCCATGGGGCAACGGAGACACCCCCAGGGCTGGACCTCCACCCCTCACCACCACGGGGCCACTCTGGCCCCACATTCAGCCCCTGCTCTGGGGGGACAGGAGAAATTCCCACTCCTCTTCCCACTGTGCCCACTTCCATGTTTTTAATGGAAAACCCTCCCTTTGTTATTATTTTTAACTGCTGGGCCTGATGACTTTCAGCTGATTCCAAAGCTCATTATTTTGGATTATTTATTTGAATTCTCTGTTAATTTTGCTCTGCCAGGTTGGGCCTCTGTTCCCAGTTGGGATAAGGATGGCAGAGAGCAATGGGAACACCAGGAATCTGCTTCCCCATGGGATTTGGCAGAGGATGGGCTCATGAGGAGCAATCCCAAACTCCACAGGAGCAGCAGGCAGCTGCCAATCCCACCATGAACATTCCAGACGGGCAGGACGGGCACCAAGAGCCCAGACCTGCTGGAAAAATCACCCAGCAAACTCCCACCTGCCTCCCCAAAATCCTCACAAAAACGGAGAGTCTCAGGGGCAGCTGCATGAAACCTCCTCATTTCTCACAGCAAAAAAACCTCCAAAGTCTGGGAGGAAAGAAAAAAAGCCACATAATACTGAGAGTGTTTCATTGCTCCTCTCCGGCCTGAAAATTCCCGACTGGAGCCAAAACCACTGCTCTCCCTTCAATCTATTCATCTTTGTCCTCCTACCTCAACAAAAACCAGCTCAGGATTTACCCAAAATAGCCTTTTCTCCGTCATTCCCGCAGCTGTGTTTGTCTTGGTACCCAGGGAAGGCCGGGTGGGATTCCCGACGGGCGGCCCGCGCACCGGCAGCATCCCGGCGCATACCGGGGGAGGATGAGGTCAGGGATGTTGTTCTTGGGAAGGCAACAGGAAACCGAGAGAACAGCAGAAAAATGTTCAAATCCAGCTTTTTCTGGGCGAAAAGCTCTGCCCGGGCCAAGGCAGGCGGGCGGGGGACGGATGTGAGCGGGGAAGCGCGGCGGGATCCGTGTCCCAGGGACGCCGGGAGGGCAGGGGATGCTCGGGCCCCCGGCAGCGGATCCCAGCGGGCAGGGCGGTGCCGGAGCCCCGCTCCAGGAGTTCATGGGGGTGGGCAGGCTGCCAGCACCCCCTCCTGCCTGCCCAGCGCCCGCGGGGCCCCGCTTTTACTGGAGGCACTGGGACAGGTTGAGGAGAACTGATAGAACCTAATCAAATCAAACCAAATCAAGTTACATTAAACCAAACCAGCAGAGCAGCTTTGGAGCACATCAGATCCTGCCTGGGCTGCCAAAGTGCATCTCGCTTTGATGCACGACATGAAACGAACCCGGGCTGGGACCTGCCAGGGCTGGGTCTGCCGCACTGGGGAAACTGGGGGAGCCCTGGGGTTAGTGCTTGTCCCCCCTTCACGGGACACCCCGGACAGGGCAAATCCCCCGGGAGCAGCCGGCTCCGTGCCCGCGCTGCTGCTTCGCCTCCCCGGCAGCTGCTCTGCCTTTTCCTCCTTGGAGCACTTCCCTCCCCTCTTTCCATCCGCGGTTTCCGAGCTCCCAGCGCACCCCAAACCCCAACCCGCTTCCTGCGGGAGTGGGAGGCGCGGGCAGCTGCCCCCGCAGCTCCGGCGCGGCTTCCCGGGAGAGGGGAATTGCCGGCAGATGTTTGGAGCTTCGGGAAGGATCCCAAAAACGGGACCTCCACGTCCCTCCGGACCTGCTGAAGGACCCCACTGGGCCCTGCCGCAGTCCTGGATGTCGCTGGAGGGCAGGGATGTCCCTGGGGTGCTGGTCCCAGTTTCGTGGGGGTTCGTAGCTCTGGCTGAGCTCGAGTCCCACCCTGCGGGCTGGATCCCGAGCATCCCCCGGGATTCCACGGGCCACATCTCGTGCTCTAGGGAAGATGGATGCAAACCCCTTCCCAATCTGGCACCCGAGGCCACCCCATCCATCCCTCCGGCACCCACTGGGTATTTCCAGCCCAGGGCTACACGGGAGGGACATCCCTGCCAGGATCCGGCTCCCGGGAGCTGCCGGCACCCAGGGGAGCGAGGCACCAAATGGGAAATCATCTCTGGGTACCCAGCTCCAATTCCCCCTTATTTTAGCCAGCGATTGCCATGGCAACAGCTGCCACAGGGATGCTGCTCCTCAGCATCCCACTCCCCACCGGGATCCCCGGAATTGTCCCCCATCCCTCGGTGTAAATCGACCACCAGCCCATCAAGAGGGAGTTTAGACCTCAAACCCCGAGCTCCAGCCTGCCCAAAAGCTGCTCCTGGCTGTGATTCCAGCCCTGCCACCACCCCTGGCCCCTCTGTCCCGCTCCAGCAGGCTGGGAAGGGGACAGGGATGTGGGATGCCATGGGAGCAGCAGGAGCAGGCTGAGAACGGGCTCCTGCCAGCGAGGATCCTGGCTGGAAGCTCTCCCAAACCTTCCCCAGCAGCTGGAGACCCCCAGGGGAAAGGGAGGGGGCAGAGCCACAGGGGAAACTGAGGCACGGAGCTCTGCTCCAAGGGCGGTGGGAAGATTGATCCCTACCTGCATCCACTCGGACACATCCCAGTTGTCCATCACGGATCCGGGACCCCCCAGCCCCCGGCATTCCCAGCATCCCGGCTGAGGCTGCGCACCCCGCCCGTGTGAACGGCGCAGGAAAAAGGGAATAGCTGGAAAAGGCAGCCTTAAAAAAGCTGCTGTGCCCAGGGTGGGACAGAAAAACATGAGTCAGTGTTTATCTGGGCACAGCCGGCCGGGCTGCGCTGGACGGGTCGGGATAGGATGGGGTGGATCCCACGGATCCTCCTGGCCACTGTGGGGGTCACCCCCATGGGGAACCCGCCCCAATCCAGCCAGAAAGTGGGGTTTAACCTCAAAATTCGGGTCGTGAAAGGCCCCTCCCAGGGTGAAACTCCGGCGGAGGAACCCAGCCTTCCCTGGCACCAAGTGTTGAAAGAGCCACCCCGTTGGTAAAATCCCGGCCTTTTGCTCCGTCTGTTCTGTTCTTGGGAAGGTTTCAGGATTAAAGGGGAAAATTTTGGGCGTTTGTACCTACACAGGCAAAGATTTTCTCTTAAAAAGGGCAGTTTGTGCTTCTGAGCTGCTTCAAATGACTCGACTTCCAAGGCAATAAAAGTTCTTTCGTCTCCGCTGCTCTCTTCTTGTTCTAATAATCCAAGGTTTTCTCCTGGCACTTCTCAGGCAATAAAAAACCCAATAAAACTCCCTTTTCTGGAGCATTCTCCCCGCTACATCCCAGCAGTCCAGGGAAGGTGTCCCTAACCATGGCTGGGCCTCATCGGGGCTCCTTGGGGACAAAGCCCTGGGGACATCACTCGGGATTTGGGGCGTACAAAGGGAAAGAAACCCAGGAAAACAGAAACAGGGCTGCGGGAGGGACGTGACCCCGCAGGGGATGTGGCATGGCCGGGGACAGCAGACTCAGCCCCCCCCCGAGCGAGGAAGTCACCCCGGATCCGCCGGAGCATCCTCCCAGCTGTGCTCGGCGTCCCCGGCTGAATGCTGATCAGCAGGGCGAAGAAAAGCCACCCTGTTCTCCCTGTCCCAGCGAGGGGACACTGCCACACTGTCAGGGCACCAGCCCCCCCAAAGTCACAGCCAGCTCCTCTCCCTTCTGTGCCGTTTTCCCACCCCACAGGATGCAAAGCCCAGCTCAGAAAGGGGTGGGGATTTTAGGGGAAATTAGGGGGTTTGGGGTGAAGGACAGTAGGGATCCCAAACCCACTTTATAACAATAGGGGAGCAAAAAACCTCAACTGGTTGCAAACCTCCAGCAAATCCCCCCTCCCAAATCCCTATTAAAAGAAAAAATAATAAATACACATAAATCCAGAGGTGTTTACCTGAGCTGGATAAATCCCCACGGATTTTTCAGCATTTAGACGCTGGATTAAACATCTCTGCTTCTCCTACAGCCCCGTTAGGGCTGGCATGGGAATGGCCCTGGGCTTGTGGCTTTGGCATCCAGCTGGAGCTGACACGGATATTGCCGAGGTTTCTCATCCCGAGGAGACGCACATGGGATGGGAGGATGAGGAAAATAAACGCAGCCCGTGGAATAAACCAGCTGCTGGAGTCAGCAGAGCTCGGGGGGAAGGGGGAGAATGTGGAACTTGCGGAGAGTTCAGCCGGACACAGAAGGGGATGTGGCAGGAGTGACGTGCCCTGTCCACCACAGCTCCCGTGCTGCCCACTCTGGTTTGGGAATCTCCTGGGAGCCTTTGGGAAGAGTTTGGGCATCCCTCGCTGTGAGCACAGCCTAAGGGTCCTCTGGGGCTCCTCCACCCCGGGTACACCTCATCCCTGCTCTCCAGGGCCCCCAAATCCATGTCCTGCTCCTGGGGTGCAGGAAGGTGCCAGGTCCTGCCCATTCCCAGCTGTTCATCCAGCAGCGCGTTCCCAGTGAGGAAATCAGCCTGTCCTGGTTTGTACTGGGACCCCAAAGAGGAGATCACCAGCCGAGGGCCATCCTGACCTCCGCCCTGTGCCTGCCAGGAGCTGGAAATTCCTGGTGGCATCCATGGTGCAGCCGGTGATCTGGCATGAGCTGAGCTTGGACGGAGACAAAAATCCCTGTCCTGAGGCTGGATGGACACAAAAATCCCTGCCCTGAGCCGGGATGGACACAAAAATCCCTGCCCTGAGCCGGGACAGCCCATCCAGGAGGAGAGGCACAATACCTGGAGCAAAAGCTGCACCACGCTGTGACAGAGCATCCCCTTCCACCAGAGCCCCCAGCTGCTCTCCGTCACCAAAATCCATGAGTTTTCCAGCTTCAAGGGACAAATCCCAGTTTCCTCAGAGCTGGAAAACCAGCACCCAGCTGTGCCCAGGGGGCAGAGGGTGATGCCAGCAGGGAGCTCACGGCCACCGTGTCCCGTCAGGTGGGGACACTGACCCCATCCCAGGCGGACGAGCTCCCGTGAGAGCCGAAAAAGAGGAATCGGAGCCACCGCCAGCTTTGCACAATTCTGTGTCGCAACATCCCTGAGCTGAATCAGGGCTGGAGAAGTGCTGATGTGCCGGCTCGTGGGGCTGCTCCGGGGAAAGGAGAAGCCCAAAAAAACCCCGATGTGGGAACAACCGGCCAGGGATGTGCCAATCCCCCCGTGGAACCAGGCTGGGCGGCTCGTGACCGGCTCCCTGGTGTCCCTCTCTCCCAGGGGCTCGCAGGACCCCCGGGATTGGGGTGGGAGCTCCAGGATATTCCACACTTGTGGCACGCTGGTTCCCAGCGGGATGCAGAGGAGCAGTGCCCCAGGAGAGCGGGAAATGCAGCCCAAAATGATAAAATCCACGGGAAACACGGACCTGGCACGGGCGGGATCTGCCCCATCACTCTGCCAGCACGTCCTGTCCCATCTGCTCCCACAGTGACACCTCCCAGTGCTCCCAGTAACACCCCCCAGCGCTCCCAGTATCCCCAGCCAAGCCTTGCAGCGACCTTTCCCGATACCTCGCGCGGTGCCAGCGCTCTCCCGCTGCTCCGTGCTGGGCAGGACGAGCTCGGGGTGCCCGGGGTGCCAGCGGGATCGCATTCCCAGGCGGATCCCGGCGCGCCGGGAGCAGGCACAGGCACGGTGCCGCTCCCCGCCGGTTTTAAGGCAGCGGGGAGGGAGTTGCATCCATCGCACCAAAGGTTTTCTTGGCAGCGCGATGCTCGGCGAGCAACAGCTGGGAGAGGGTGTGACTCCGGGAGCTGGGAACGCTGGCCTGGATCACAACCCAGCGCGAGGAAGCAGCGAGCTGCTTCCCAAGGGGCCTCCTTTCCTGTGCCGTCCCCCCGGCCCGGAGCACCCCGCCCCACGGAGGGATAACGGAGCGCAGAGCGCTCCGCAGGGATGCTGCTCCAGCCGGGAGCACAAGGAGAGGCAGGTGGCTGCCAGCATCGCCCCCCCGCGCTGGGCTGTCCCCACCCTGGGTCAGCCGCTGTCCTCTGCTCCCCCCACACCGCCCCCAACTCCTTCCAAGACGTTGAGTCACTTCCCTTCGGCAAAATCTGGCTCCCAAACGCCGCTCCTGCTGCTCAGGGGCTGCTTTTCCCGATGGATTTCATTAGCACCAGGATGCTGCAGCTGCTTCCAGGCAGCCCCCCAAGCCCGCAGAGGCTCTGTGGTGGCAGCTCTGTCACCCCCGGCCCCTTTAACACCTGCGAGAGAAGTGCTTTGGGGGGCACAGAGGGGCTGGGAGAGGCTCGGGGGTCCCCCGGATAGAAGGGATGGGAAAGGCTGGATACAGGGATGGGGTTCAGGGGGACAAACATGAGGTTTTTTGGGACAGTCCCTCAGTTTGGGAGCATTGAGCAGCGCAGCCCCCACCCACACAGAGCAGGAGGTTTGGATAACCCCAGGCTTGATGTGGCACCGGGAAAATTCCTTCCCTCCCCACGCAGCTCCCAAGCCTCAGCCATCCCATTCCCAGCGCTCATCCCAGCGGGATAAGAGCCAGTGCAGGGGTTGGGAGCGAAGGCAGCACAAGGAAACACAAGGAAATTCGGCAGTGGTGCCCCCTCATCCTCCTCCAGCCTGGAAAAGGAGCAGGATTTTCCCCACGGGGACACCCCAGCACAAGCACCGCTGCCCTGGGTTTGCCACCAGCCATGCCGACCCTTCCCCCAGCAGAGAGGAAGCTCATCTATCACGGGAGATCAATTAAGGTTAATTAATTACCCTCGGCTGTAAAGACAGGCCCCAAAGCATCCTGAATCCAGCTGGCGAGGGAGAAAACCAACCACAAACTGATGGGAATTCCTTTGGTGTGCCCGGAGTCAAGCGGTGCCACCTGCTCAGCCCAGGCAGCCCCGGGTGGCACCAGCCACGCGCTGGCACCTGGGGGCTTCCCAAAACCAGCCCGGGGCCTGCTGGGGCTGGGAATGCTCGGCCATGGATGCTCCTGTGTGTGGCCGTGCCAAGGGCTGGCCTTGGGACATCTCGCCGGAGCAACGACGGAAATCCCGGCAGCTCCGAGGGGTCCGGAGCCGAGACCCAGCACAATCCCGGTGTTCCCAGCAAGGCCGAGCTCTGCACCCCACGGAACCCCCCCGTCCCTCGGCACCGACTCCTTCCCCAGGCACCTGCCAGCGCCCCGTGGCCAGGCAGGATGCGGGATCCCGCTCTCACACAATCCCTGTGTTCAGCAAGACGGAGGGAAAACACGCTGACTTTGGGATGTGATTTCCCACCCCGAGCGTTTGCGGGTTGGGGTTTTCCCCTCCCTCAGCAAAGCCCTGCCGGCAGCAGCGCCTGAGGAAGGACAAATCCCTGCTCCCAGGGCTGGTGCCGGAGCAGGATCGCTGCTGGAGCAGCCGTCGGGAACAGCAATTCCAGCCTTTGGCAGTTGTCATGTCCTTGGCAAGCGCCGAGTGCCACCCACACCGAGCAAAGCAATTAAAGCTCTAAATTGATTTGGGCTGATTAAACGCCCTGGAGCAGCTCCCTGCCGAGCCGGGATGCGCGGCTGGAGCCGGGATGTGCCGATGGAGCCGGGATGTGCCGATGGAGCCGGGATGTGCCGATGGAGCCGGGATGAGCGGCCGGAGCCCGGCAGGTCCGACCCCTCCGGCTCCTTCCCTCCCACACAGGGGCTGGGAACCCGCCTGACTCATCCCGAAACAGATGTCACAGATAATGGGGAAGAAATTGGAGGAAGTTTTCCCTCTCCGGGGGAGCTTTCTCCGACATCCAGCAGCACTTTCCCTCGCCCTGGGCAGAGCCGTGGGGATAAATGGGAATGGCTGGAAAAGGAGCTACGAGGAGCCGACGGGAGGTTCCCAATGCATATCCCAGCTCCAAATCCCGGGTTTCAGGGCTGGGTTTATGCCCAGGGATAACTCTGCGCTGCCTTTCCCACTGGGAGCTCATCCCTGGCTCCACACCCGCTGCGGTCCCGAGCTCCGGATCCCGCCGCTGCCTCCCGATCCAAGTGGAAATGCAAACTCCCTGCACAAATAACGAAGCCACAGACAGGATGTTCGAGAGACGGCTCCCGTTCCCTTTTTTTCGCTGATTTGATACAACCGCGAAAAAAAAAACAACCAGTTCCAACCTTGTGCAACTGGAGCTTATAAATAGCCCCGGGACCAGAGCGGGGCTGGGACAGGGCGGCCAAACCCCACCGTGCTCCAAGGCTGGCACCGCATCCCGCTGCATCCCAGCCCTGGGACGGGCAGGTCAGGGCATCTCCGCGTGGTTCAGCCCAAACACCCTCGCAGAGCACTCCCCGCCTCTGTTTGGCTCCGATCTTGCGTTGTTTCCCCCGTTTTTCCATGCGCTTCCCACAGAGCTGTGCCAGGGACCGAACCCAAGCGATGCACACCCACGGGCCGGGGGACAATTCCCAGTTCTCGGCTCCCAAACCCCACCCTTGGCAGAGCGGGATTGATGGGGACATTCCCAGCGCTCAGCTCTGCCCTGCTCCATGGATTCCCCCATCCGTGGCATCAGCCCCGCTCCCATCCCCGTCCTGCGGTGACAGCTCCCCCCGGGGGTGACGGCAGTGCCGCATCGGGGGATTTATCCGTGATTCCCAATTCCTGCCGGGCCGCTGACAGCTCCTGGAGCAGGGATGAGGAATTGCCGGGCGTGGACACTTTGTTCGTGCCTTGGAGTCCCTCAGCAGGTGACAAACGGGATGTCACCTGCCCAGGGATTTATGAGCAGAGGTGGCATCAAATCCTGGAATGGTTGGGGTTGGAAAAGACCTTAAACTCATCCCATTCCATTACCTGCCGTGGACAGGGACACCTTCCATCAGGTTGCTCCGAGGCCAGCCTGGCCTTGGAATGAGAAACTCCATTAATAAAATCCCTACAGGGCTCCAGGTTTGGATGCTGAGCGTCCCACTGGAAAACGGGAGCTGCTGACAGGTTTCAATTCCTTGTGCTGCAAACTGCTGGAGCTGAACTCAGGCTCATCTTTCACCCTGAATTCCTTCAGCATCATCCTAAAATCCTCGGGATGTGCTTTTCCTGCTGCTGCTGTGCTGAGTGAAGACACCAAACATGGATAGAGGGGAGTATTCTTGAAATCTCCCAGCAAAAATCAGTGGGATCTGGCTGATAAACCCCTGGGGAAAGTCCTAATTCTGGATTTGTCTTAATAACAAGGACTTAACAATAATAGATTCCTTCAAATTCCCAAACATTCATAAGGAAACCTGCTTTATTTATGATTTTTAATAAACAAATCCAGTTTTCCTTGCAATCAGCATCCGGGAACTCACCATTCCACGGAGCAGAGCTTTGCAGGGACAAGTGTTTTGGAAGTTGACTTTGCCAATGGCCCCATCCTGCTTCCCACCACCGGAATGGGCACAGGGATTGCCCAACTCCAGACTGGGAAGTGGCTCCTTTCGGGAAGACTCAGAATTCCCGCCAGCTCCGAGCAATCCATGCCTTTTTTGGGTTTTTTTTGGCCATGGGGTGGCCTTGCTGCAGGTTCCCTGGGCTCCAATTTCCCTGGAATTTATAAAAATAACAGCAAAATATGTTTTATTCCTGGGCCTTTGCCAGGCTGGGAGTATTTCTGGAATGAGGGGTTGCTCGGCGGTGCCAGGGAGATGTGGGGGTACCTGTGCCCTCACTGGGGTCCCCCACAGCATCTTCCTGGGATGGATCTGGATTGTTAATCCCAACATCCAGAGCTCAGCTCCGTGCTGGGTACAACTCTTTCCCATTCCCAAAATACAGCTGTTATCTAAGAATTATTGAAATAGATCCAGAAATGCAAGGATCTATCCAGAGGGTGCTGTTGATGGAAGCCAGATCCAGAATTTGTCTTGGAAAACAAAAAGAGCCGAGCCCAAAGGGAGGGAAAGCTGTGCCATGGAGAAATGGGAATGTTCCGTGTCACATTTTATGGGATTCATGCTCCAGCTTGGATGGAAATTTTAACCTAAGGATTCGATTAAGGTTCCTCACAGCCTGATTTAACCTGGGTGGGATTGGGGGATCCATAAAACTGCACAGCAGGGAGAGGCAGGAACATCCCTGCCCGTGAGGGATTTGGGGAAAGCCGGGAGTGGGACAGGAGGGCTGCAAGCAGCTGCATCCCGGCACTCCCAGAGCACCAGCACGAGAAAATCATGGATTTTTAATTAATGGGTTAAAGAATAATCTCAGCTCTGTTCCCAGGAGCGCAGATAACCTGCAGGTGGGATCCTGGGATGTGCCAGGGATGGATCAGGATCCACTCCCGGGCTGGCACACAACACGTTCCTCAATGACCAACCAGAGATCACT
Source organism: Daphoenositta chrysoptera (assembly GCA_013397915.1). Lineage (NCBI taxonomy): Eukaryota > Metazoa > Chordata > Aves > Passeriformes > Daphoenositta > Daphoenositta chrysoptera. The sequence goes on along the minus strand of VZRO01001509.1, from coordinate 23,369 downwards.
GGAGTTTATCCAGGAGTGATGGAGGCACCACTGGTGGCACCATGGGGACATTCCAGCCCCCAATTCCTGCTGGAAGGAGCTCTGCATTCCTCCCATCCAGCCCCACGAGCGACTCTCTCCCTGTAAGAGCCCAGCATCAAGAGAAAACCCAGCTCTGAGTTTCCAGAAGCAAAACCCTCTGCTCATTTTCCCTTCCAGGAGGGGTTGTTATCCTTTGGAAGTTCTCAATCCTGCCTGGACACATCAGATCTCCATAAATTCCAGAGGTGATTCATGGCTCCCATCTGGGACTGGCACAGTCCCTCACTCCTGCCACTTCTGTCCCTGTTTAAAGCTGTGCCACAATTAATTAATTAATTCACCCACCGTGGCCTCTGCCAGGTGGGAAATCTCCGGGTTTATGGTTGGAGATTCGTTTATGATAAATTAATTCCATGGCAGAGCAGGAAGACCCCTGGCATGGGTGAGGATGAAGGGATTGGCAGCTCCAGCACTTCCCATTCCCCTCCAGTCCTTGCTTCATGTAAGACATGAAATGCTAAGGAATTCCCGATTTTTATTCCATAAATGGTGCAGAGGGAATCCCTGTTATCCGTGGCCTGGAGTGGATGGAGAAAATCCCCAGCATTGCTCCCGGTTGATGGAGAATGGAGCTCACATCCAGCTGCTCCATGAAGGATTCAGCCATTGGAAAAACTTTATAAATCAATAGACATAAATTGAAAATTTGGGTAGGACTCCAAATAATTCACCCACTCTCCCTTAAGATTTTTTTGGGGAAAAAACAGGTTGGGAAAATGGAATTTGAGGTACCTTGGCTGGATGTGGCTTCCCTGGCACACCTGGCTGGGGAAAGGATGTCTGAGGAATTAATTCTGTGTGGAGATCATTGGAATGTCAGGAGACCTCTGATTTATCCCCGGCCTTCAAGTGCAGGAATTAATTCCGACCATGGAATTCCGGCTGCTTCCAACACTGCCTTCAAGGAGCAATGATGGGGGCCATAATTCCCAAGGGAAAGCTAAAGCATTTCCCTGGATATCCCACCTGGAAGGTGGATGCACTGGGGCATCCATCACCCTCAGCCTGGCATCTTCCCAACCCGGCAAATCCCCAGCACCGCCAGTGAGAAGCTCCTGCCAAACAACTTCCCTGTGGAAAACAGGGAGCTAATGGGATTTAGGGGAAGAGGAATGAGAGTTTGGATGTAAGCAGACCCAATTAGTGGATGGGACAATTAAGAGAGAGGTGGTGGGATACTGGAGATCCCAAATCCCTGACTCCCACGGCATCCCGGGAGTGGGTGCTCCTTGCTCGGAGGATCCCACGTGCTCCTCTCCCATCGTTGCTCCTGGAAAATTCCACCATGAAGGATTTAAACGAGTCATTTGTCAATTAAATGTGCGCTCTGGCAAATTAAAATCTGTCCTCTCGTTTAATTAATAGGGCAGCTTTATATCCGACAAATTAGGGAGCCTCTTGATGAGCTAATTTGTTAATTAATGGAAGCCTGGAGGCTCTTCCTTCATTAGATGTTGGCACATCCTTGAATCCAAAGTGCAGCTCCTCCTTCAGGACCCATGGGCTCAGACTGGGAAGAGCCCTGGCAGGGAATTTGCCATGGGAGAGCTCCTGGCACAGCCCTGGCTTCCCGGGATTCATGGCAGCAGCACTTTTCCCTTCCCCTTCCCTTTCCTTCGGGAATATTTACATCCCTTGTCGAGGAAAAGCGCGAGATCCCGCGGCTGAGCCGCTGCCAAACGGAGCCCAAAGCTGCTCCAGGACGGGAAGAGGGAAAGAAATTGATAGAAAATGGGAAGAAAAGCATCTGGCCCTGTCCAAGGATCTGTGTGGGGTGGGAATCTGCGCTGTGGGTGGAGGATCCGGAGCTCATCCCGGCAGATCCGAGGAGCCCTGGCTGTCCCCGGATATTTGGCAGTGCCACCAACACCCAGATCGCTCCTGCAGGGAAAATGAATCCCCCAGGTACATCCAGGGTCATGGATCAGCCCTTTTCCCCATCCCAGGTGGCCACAGCCACCCCCAGCAGCCCCCTCCCAGCGCTTCCAGTACAAACCAGTACCAGGATGGTGCTGAGGCCGGGTGGGCTCCAGGAGCTGCTCCAAACGATGCCATGGAAAGAGGGATCGCAGCAATTCCAGGAGAGGGATCCCAAAAGGAGCGTTGGAGTCATCCCCAGAGAGCAGGACCAGTATCACCAGTAAGAGCAGCGTGGTGGGGCACACCCACACTCACCTGGGATCAGGATCCCGCTGCAAATCCTGCTCCATGCCAAAAACCAGGAATGTGGATTCCCAAGCTTGCATTAAGGACCATTCCCCTCCAAACCAGACTATCCCAGATCCCATGGAGCAGCTCCCTCGGTTATTTTTAGCCACCAGTGCCTGCTGCACTCCCCAGTTATCAAATAAATATGGGAAACCAGGAGAGGCACCCCGAGACTCCCTTATCTCTGTTTTCCATGGACTGGCAGTTCCTGGGATGTGTTTACTCTCAGCCTTTAAAAAGCAACCCCAGGTTCACTTTCTGCCACGGGAGTTTGCCAAGTTTCCAGCTTTCCCTGGATCTTATCCCACCCGGGCAGGTCCTGGAGAGAGGGCACGGCTCGCTCAGACCCCAAAGCTGCAATAAAACAATCGCAGTGAAAGGCAAATTCCTGACGGATTTTCCACAAACACTTGGCAAAAAAAAAGTAATGTCGCTGTTGGAGCTGCCCCTATTTGGTGCCTTTTCCAGGAGGACATTGATGGTTTGAGCTCTGGCTCCTGATCCATTCTCCAGGAATGCCAGGCACAGGGAATTCAGCTGATGCTAATTCCTGCTGGAATGTGACCCTCAAACACTTTTCCCAAGGCTGATGCATCCACAGCCTCCCTGCTGACCCCAGGGTGCATTCCCACCCTCTGCCGTGATTCCCAACACATTTCGTGCTCCAGTCCTTCAGACAAACCTCAATTTCCACACCTCCAAGGGTCTCTGTCCCCTCCCCACAAGAAAAGGCACTTCCAGAGCTGTGTTTTGATCCCATTTCAGCAGCAGGTTGTGCTGGAAGTGGGACAGAGGGAAGCAGATGCTTTTCCCTCGTGGTTTTCCCGATGCATTTCTCCTTCCACAGCCCAACACAGATAAAAAGAGGGTAAAAAAACCCCAAACCCCTTGGAATAATATTTACAAGCTAATTAGGCAGAGAATTTATTTGAACATCACTGGGATACCAGAAAAAGGTCAGCTGAGCTGGGAAGGCTTGGGCTGGTTTTCCATGGAAATCAAAATTGCTGCTGGAGGTAGGGAGCAGGAGCCATTCCCTGGGAGGTCTGAGCACAGCCCTGAGCCTCTTCCCACCTCCAGCAGCCTCCTGGAATCACTTGGTTTATCTCCAATTTGTAAAATGCCTGTGAGAGGTGAGGGAATCTTCCTTCCCCACAGGAGAGCAGGATTTAAATTCCTGTGCCATGGGATTAGGGAGAAATCCAAGTTGTGCTGGAAAGAAATGCCAGTTCCTGTTGATTGCTCTTTGTACAAATCCCAGCCAAAACTCCAGCTCCTGTATCCCAGCAGATTTCACACCAAGGAAGCACAACATGGAATTGCTTCTTCCATTCCTCACTTCCCTTCCCAGCGTTGCTCCTTCCTGCCTTGCACTTCCAAAGCTCCCAGGAGCAGGGATGGAGGCACCTCTGGAGCCCCTGCAGGTCTCTCCAGGTTAATCCATGCCTGCAGATCATTATCCCAGTTATCCATCGTGCTTGGAGCACTGCTCCCCTGTCACTCGGGAATTATGGATCTACCCACCAAAGGCACAGGGAAATAATTGTTTGTTTGCTGCTCAGGCCTCTGAAATTCCAGGAGGAAATGAGATTTCTCTTGCTTGCTTTAGATCACAGGGTTTTCCCCCCCACTTGCTGGGCTTATTTCCAAATTCCCACTGCTCCTGCTCAGCTGCCAAGCACAAGCAGGGAGCTGCCAGTGGCATTCCTTTTGGGAAGGGACAGGGAGCCTGGCACCTCCCAGTGCTCGGGGAGATTCACACCCAGCTCCTGTTCCAGCTCAGCCTCTTCCTGTCGAAAGCCACAAAGCCCAGCTGAGGAGATTTAACATTCCAGCTCCAAAGGAATTAAATCCAGCCTTACAAAGGGAACTGTTTCCCAGCCCTGGGTTTTTGCAGAGCGCTGGAGGCACCTGATAACCACGGAGTTCCACAAGCAGGGGCTGTTCCCTGCTGGCAGGGGAAGAGGGGAGCCTGGGTTTTAATTTAGAGGAATTTCAGAGGATCCATTTTATCCAGCAGCACGCAGGAAAATTAACAGAGCACCCTGGGAAGCTGGGAACGACACAGGCTCCGTCTCCTTATTTCCAGGAGGGCTCTCTGAGCTCTGTTGAACAGCACGGGTTGGCAAATCCATTTCTTCCACTTGCAAATCCATTTTTTTCCAACTCCTGCCTTGTTCCCGAGTGTAGGTACTGAGGAAAGAGTGGTGCAGAATTCCAAGGCCGGATCTCCAACCACAGAGGGGCTTTGTGATTCCTGAAGGATCATCCACCTGCTCTGGTTCCTGTTTATCACAAAAAAATTCCTGTTTATCACAATCAGCACTTATCAGGAGTCATTTGCATATCCCAGGCTCCGGAAGCCTTTGGAAACTCAGATCCGTGGAGAAGCAAAACTTGAGTGGCAGGTGGTTATTGAGGCCTCCAGAGCTCCTGTTTCTTTTCCCGGGATTTAGGAACTTGAATAACTCTTGAATTTCAGGAATATTCCCGTTTTCAAACCCTGCAGAGCCCCTCGCAGGCAGCCCACACTGCCTGAAATGTTGGAATTGAGCCCGGGATCAGGACACGAGACCTCCAGCAGCTGCCCAGCCCCTCCGCCAGGGCACAGCTGTGTCCCCAGCATCCCGGCCCTGCCGTTGCCATGGTGACCGGGCATCGTCCCCTCTCCTGCCACCTCTAAGGCAAAATGTCCCTCCAAGGCACAGGGCTGTCCCCAGACCGCTCCCAGGTGGCCTCTCCTGCAGCCAGGACATCCCACAGCACATCCCGGTCCCCCCGGACAGGCACTGCTGCCCGTGAGGAATTTCCTGCTGGCTCCATGGAGCTGACCATCACCAAGGAAAAAAACCAGGAGGATCCAGTGATTCCCACACCGAAACGGGCAGGGTTTAAAGTGAAATCCAAGCAGGGAAGAGCTTGGGGCCACCCAAGACCAGCAGAGGATCTCTGAGCATAGAAAAGCTTGGGGCCACCGCTGTCCCCACCCCCGGTGGCACTGGCAGCACCAGGGAACCCACAAGAAGTGCCACCCCCGAGTGTGCCAAGCTGCTTCCCTGCCCTCCCAAATCTCCCCGGGACACCTGCTGAGCTCTGACAGCTGTCAGGACCTAAGCAGGGGGCGAGCTGAGAAGCTTAAAGGAAAAATAGCTCCTTTTGTAATCTGCTCCCACAGCACTCCCACCCTCCTGCCCGTTTTAGCCCTCCTCGTCCTACGTCGGAGCCCTGGAGACGGGAAATGGGTGGAATTGTGGCTGTTCAAGGATGCATCTCATGAAGGCGTCCCCCCACGTGTGGCTGTGGCAGGAGAGGTGCCCACCCTGATCCCTCTGCTCCTCTGGCCCTTGGGAAACATCACGGAATGGTTTGGGTGGGAAGGGGCCTCTCAGATCACCTCGCTCCCTGCCACGGGCAGGAGCACATTCCTGATTTCAGGAATCCAACCCGGCAGCAGCGCTGATGTGTCTGCCTGATCCCATCTTCCAAATTCGTGCCAGGGAAGATCATCCCAAGGATGAGCCCCGCAGCCAGGGCGCTGTGCAAGCTTTGGGAAGCACAAGCTCGGTGCCTCAGGCCGCTGTCACACCCGATCCCAGGAACCTCCGAGCGCCCAGGCAGGCGAATTTTATCCCGGCACAAACAGTTCCAGAAGGAAGCCAGGGCCTTACTCAACCTCCAAATATGTTTTTCAGGATCAGTGCCTCCAAAGGCAGGAGGTGGGAAGGTCCTGGAGAGGGAATGCAGCAGGCTGGGGTGTTTCCATGGAGCAGCGAGATGAGTCAGTGCCATCTGCCGGCTGCGGGGACACGGCCGCTCCCAAACCCATCGGATGGAGAGGAATAAACCCCAGCACCCCTCTGGAACGCTGCTCCAAATGCAAATCCCCCTAAGGACCCCGATGGGATCCCTTTGGCACGTGTCCAGCCACACCAGGAACTCCCAGGATGACCCAGCAGCGCTGGGAGTTTTTGGGGTGCCCAGGCCGCAGCTCCAGCATTCCACAGCTCTTCTCCTTCCCACCTTTGGGATCTCCCTTTGCTGTGCCTGACAGAGCCATCCGTGGGGATCCTTGAGCTGGCCCGGATCCGTGCCGAGGAGGAGCTGTGGGAATGCCGAGGATCCGCAGGGTCCCGAGGGATGATGTAGCATTGGTGGCTTCTGTCTCAGCTTGGACCATTCCAAGGGTAGCAAGAGGCTTCAAAGCTGGGATGAAACACCAGGAATTCCTGGCTGTCCCTGTTTTCCCACTCTGCTGGAGCAGATTTAATTAGGGAACGGATTCTAAGCGTTTTTCTCACCATTTTTAGAAGGAAAACTCATCCCTGCTCTGTGATTATCCCACAATTTGGTTTAGGTGCCGGATCCCTGGCACTGAGGGGAACACACGTTTCTGTCGAAGCTTCCTCTTGGAGTGAGGAGGGATTTGCTCGTCCTTCCAGTGCTGATTATCCCCCGAAGTCCCCTGCAGGCATTACCAGGCTGTGGCAGCTCCAGTTTGGAGTTTGCAGTTTCCAGTTTTGCAGTTTGGAGCTGCAGGGGTGGCCTGGGGCTCCGTGTGCTGGAGAGATCCCGGAGCTGATCCCCGTCAGGCTGGGTTAGGGATGATGGCTGTTCCGAGCTCATCCAGCTGCTTTTGTCAACCACAGTAAAATCAGTGAACATCTGAGGGAACACCAGCTCCGAGAGAGCGGATCCTGCTTTTCCTGCTGAAAACAAGCCCGAAAGGGGGGATTGTCTCTGGAAAACTCTATTTGCAGAGGAAGCAGGATGGAGTGGGGGCAGCTTCATACTAACATGGATCGGGATGCTGGGCATGGGCACATCTGTGGAGGTCTCCCCTCAGTCTCCTCTGAAATCCAGTTTAAATTCCTCAAATTTATTTCTGACAAACCAGGTTATTTTTCCTTGTTGCTGATGATCTGCTGTGTAAGCACCTGGTAGAAAACCACCTTATCCCCTTGCTAGATGCTGAAATCTGAGGGCGTTGCCTGCAATTCCTCAAAATATTCTCTTTTCCCTCAGCTTTTGTCCCATCTCTCCCTATTCCTGGTCTCCAGGCGTGGAACACCAAGGTACGCTGCTACTTAAGGCCAAAAATAAAGAGCGTTTACCCAGGGGGGCCGGGGATAGGCGACGGGAACTCTGTATCAACAGAAAGAGGTGACTTTCCATGGAAATAGCCATGGAATTAAACTCTCTGCGAGCCCCGAGCGGGGCCTACCGCGCTCCCGTCGCCTAGCAACAGCACGCCATGTCCTTATATGGCAACCGCGCCCGCCCTCTCCCATCCGCCCTTCTCATTGGCTGCTCGCGCATGATTGACGTGCGCCTTCACCAATGATCCCCCTCCACGAGCCTCTCCCGCGCCCGGGGCGCGGCGCTACCCGGAAGCCGGTGCAGGAAGCGGAGGGGAGGAGCGCGAGGGACGCGTCCGGGGCGGCAGCCAATGGGAGAGGAGCGAGGGGGCGGCTCAGCCAATGGGAGCGCGCGGGGGCGGGGCCGTGGGAGCCGGCAGCGGGCGGCGCCGGGAGGCGGCAAAGGTGAGGGGAGACCCGGGGGGACCGAGGGGGCACGGGGGGACCCGGGACAGCACCGGGGGGAGCCGGGACAGCACCGGGGGACCCGGGGAGCCCCGCCCGGGCCAGGACTAAACCGGAGGTGTTGGGCAGAGGGGATCTGAGGGGAGGCCTGGGGAGCAGCGGGGGTACCGGGCCGAGGGGGATCGGGGCGCTGGGGCGGATTCTGGCCGGGGTTCGGGCTCGGGGAAGGAGCCCTGGGGAGGGAGCGGTGGCTGCAGGAGAAGCGGAGGGTGCGGAGGGATTCCAGAGCGGTGCAGGAATCTCCGGCTTGGAGCGGGGGGTCACAAGCCCGGAGGAGGCTGGGGAGGGCATGGGAAGCTCCGTGGTGCCCGCGGAGCCGGCGGGCAGAGCCGGGTGCCCGCCCCGCAGGAGCACCCACGGCTCCTCCTGCTGCTGCTGCTGTCGCAGGAACGCGCGGCAGATCCCGTGCGGTGCTTGCGGGTGGCACGGAAAGGGATGCCCGGGCCAGCCCCCAAGGGCTGTGACAAACCCGTGGCGTTTGCTCTCAAAGCCACTCTTACCCCGTGACACAGCGCTGGCTAACGCTGCGTGTGTTCCCAGGTGGGAGCGGTGGGAAAGGCGATGCTCCGGGTGTCCGTGCTGGAAGCAGGATGAACCTGGTGGCGATGGCGACGGATCCCGAGCTCCAGTGGGTGTCCCTGTGGCTCCGTGTCCGGTGGGCGGCCGTGCTCGTGCTGCTGCTGAGCTCCCTGGTGATGCTGCTGCTGCCGCTGGCTGCCGTGGACAACCAGTGCCACGCTGTGCTCAAGGGCCTCTCCTTCCTGAAGAGTAAACTGGGATCCTCGGGAATCACCAGGCTCACGGGACAGAGCACAGAGCTGAGCGTCACCTCCAAGGGGCTGGAGCTGCTGGTGCTGAAAGGAAAAGCCTCCCCAGGTGAGGGGGTGCTGGGTGGGCACAGATGAGTTCCTCGGGTCAAGGAGCTGCTGGAGAGGGTCCAGCAGAGGCCACGAGGATAAGGAGGGGTCTGGAGCATCTCTGTGATGAGGAGAGACTGTGGGAGCTGGGCCTGGTCAGTCTGGAGAAGGGAAGGCTGAGAGGGAACCTCATCCATCCATACAAAGATCTCCAAGGGGTGTCAGAGGATGGTGCCAGGCTCTTTTCAGTGGTGCCCAGTGACAAGGAGCAATAAACTAAAATACAAGTTCCACCTCAATACGAGGAAGAACCTCTTTCCATGAGGGTGGCAGAGCACTGGGACAGCTGCCCAGGATGGAATCTCCCTATGGAGACATCCCAAACCCACCTGGACACTTTCCTGCTCCAGGTGACCCTGCCTTGGAGTGGGTGCACTTCCAACCCCAACACCAACCCAGAGATCTTCACCCCCTTCCTGACCATGTCCTGTACCCCTGTTGGCAGTGACACTGTGCCTTAATGATAACAAACTGCAATTAACTGCAATTAACACTGCCTGTAGATGCCCCCGAGGTCAGGCAGGCCCTCACCAGCTCCTTGACTGCATTCCAGGGCCCTGTGCTGGCATTGCTCTGTCTCTCCAAAGGTTTTCCTCATGTTTTCAGCACTAGTAATTTCTGCGGAGGTAACTGGAACACAGAGAGGTGGTTTAATGCACAGAAATCTGGGATACACAGCATTAATCCCAAAATCCTGGCTGGCACAGAACAGCCTTTCAGGCAACATCAGGCTGTGGCCACGGCCTGTATCAGCCAGGACGGTAATTTGGAAAACACTTAAAGGAATTATTCTGACTCCAGCACTGTATCTTTGTTTGCATTAAAGCTCTTACTGCTGGGAAAACGTTGGATAGTTCAGTGGAAAACCAGGAATGCTGTTGGTAGCCAAAGTAACAGTGTTAACATTGTAATTTCCCCTGAAAGAATGCCAAGAGAACGTGCTTAAGGCACTGTTTCCTCCCACACGAAGCAGTTTGGTGGCCACCTGTGGCCACCCTGAGCCTGCTGCCCACAGGTCCTGCCTCCCCACACTTCCTGCCAGGAATGGCTCTGCTGCCTCATACTCAGCCTGGAAACGTGGCACAAACCTGTGGGATTGTAACCTGGAAAAGGCTGGAACGCAAATTCTGTTCCAGTTCTTCAGGAGTGGTTTTGGTTAATTTTTGTATCAATGAACAGTTACAGTCATGGAATAACCTGAGTTGGAAGGGAGGTGCAAGGAGCAGGGAATCCAGATGTCCAGAGGTTTTTAGGAAAAATCACCGCCCTTTATCTGCTATCATTTCATTCCAGAGGTGAAGTTGGAAGCCAGAGCAGCTCTGAATCAAGCCCTGGAGATGAAGCGCCAAGGGAAGCGGGAGAAAGCCCACAAACTCTTCCTGTACGCCCTCAAAATGGACCCGGATTACGTGGATGCCCTGAACGAGTTCGGGATCTTCTCCGAGGAGGAAAAAGACATCCTCCAGGCCGACTATCTGTACTCCAAAGCTCTGACCATCTCCCCCCACAACGAGAAAGCTCTGAGCAACCGGGGCCGGACGCTGCCCTTGGTGGAAGAGATCGACCAGAGGTATTTCAGCATCATCGACAGCAAGGTGAAGAAGGTGATGGCCATTCCCAAAGGGAATTCCGCCCTGCGCCGGGTGATGGAGGAATCCTACTACCACCACATCTACCACACGGTGGCCATCGAGGGGAACACGCTGACGCTCTCCGAGATCCGGCACATCATCGAGACCCGGTACGCCGTTCCCGGGAAGAGCCTGGCGGAGCAGAACGAGGTGATCGGGATGCACGCGGCCCTCAAGTTCGTCAACACCACGCTGGTGTCGCGCATCGGCTCCGTCACCAGCAGGGACATCCTGGACATCCACCGGCGCGTGCTGGGCTACGCCGACCCCGTGGAGGCCGGGCGCTTCCGCACCACGCAGGTCTTCGTGGGCCACCACATCCCGCCCCACCCGCGGGACGTGGAGAAGCAGATGGAGGAGTTCGTGCAGTGGATGAACTCGGAGGACGCCGTGGGCCTGCACCCCGTGGAGTTCGCGGCGCTGGCGCACTACAAGCTGGTTTACATCCACCCCTTCGTGGACGGCAACGGCCGCACCTCGCGGCTGCTGATGAACCTGATCCTGATGCGGGCGGGGTACCCGCCCGTCACCATCCGCAAGGAGCAGCGCGCCGAGTACTACCACGTCCTGGAGGTGGCCAACGAGGGCGACGTGCGGCCCTTCATCCGCTTCATCGCCAAGTGCACCGAGACCACGCTGGACATGCTGCTCATCGCCACCACCGAGTACTCCGTGGGGCTGCCCGAGGCGGGGGGCGCCGCCGGCTGCCGGCAAACCATCCCCGTCAAGACTTGAGGGTTTTGAGGAGCTGGTGAAGCTGTAGGAGAGCAGAACTCCAAGGCCACTCAGTGTTCCTGCTGGGAAATGACTGGACGGGAGGTGTCACTTGAGTGTTTTATTTAAAGTGTCTTACATTTGATTAAGTTAATATAATTTATTTATGTACGCAATGCCAAACGGAACTGGTGATGGTGGCTGTGCACTGGAAGGAGGTGGGGAGAGGTGTCAGAGGGCTCAAAAAGATGAACTCAAATTCAATTTCTCCTTAAAATTAAGCTTCGAGGAGCTGTTTCAATCACTACCCTTCACCCAGGCAGTCAACTCTACTGTCTGACCACAGCAAAGTCTAACCTGAGTTGGTTTTGTGTTACCTGTTCCCTGTTGTTCCAAAACATCCCTGAAGGAACAGCACTCTCCCAGCTGTGTCCATCAGACACTCTGGTGTCAGTCACACAGGAACTGAGCAGGAAGGAGGCTGAACTCCAGCCCAAAGGCATCTCTCCCCTCCCGTTTCTGTTTCCGTGGCACTTTGCATGTTTACTTCCAGCTGCCTTTCCTGGGGCGAGTTTCGTACAAGTGGGAAGTGTTTGGTTTAGGATTACAGGTGATAGGAGTGGAACAAGAGGAGGAAAGCTCTGACTTACTCGAGGGAGAAGGACTCAGAAAACACCTCAGCCAACAGGAGCCCTGGGAAAGCACAACTGTCCTTAGACATTTCAGTGGAGGGGTTGGAATGAGGAGCTGTGGGCAGAAAAGGTCATCAGGCAGAGCCAGGAGACACCAGCTGTGCCAGTTTGGGAAGAATTTGTACAGGAAGCTTGCCAAAAACTGCAGTTTCTTTAGTCTAGGTATGGGAACTTCCACAATTAATCACTGGTCATGTCATTGCTCTGATAAATGTGTCAAGAACCACTCGAGGCCTCTGTGTGCTGCAGGGGCAGTGCAGTGCCTGGAGCTGCTGAGCAGTTCCAAGAATCACTTTTTCCTTGTTTTTTAAGGTAAAAGTACCCACAGATCTCCCCACCCCAAACCTGCCAGCTGTGTAACAGCATCATTGATCCCACCACCTCCAAACTCACCAAACTTCCATTTAAAATCCCAGTTTAGGGCATTTAACCCCTTGACAGAAGCTGTCCCAGGCTTAGTTTTTTTTCCCTTTTAACTCTCTCTTACCTGACAGGGAGTTAGGACATGTTTTAGAGAAGCAGAAAGCAGGATGAGACTGGGAGTTCTCTGCACTGAGCGCTGCTGCCAGGGAGAGCAGACAATACAGGAGGAAAGGTGTCCTGTCCTTACAAAGCATGTTATTTTTGTAGTGCAACCTGAGTATAAATAATGCACTTTAGAGCTCTGGGGGGGGGAAAAAATGTTATTTTAGTAACAGATTAATAAACTATTTTAATATGAAAGTCGTGGTTTGGAAGAGGCTGTTCTCAGAACACTTGGCTGCAGTGAACTAAGTGGCTGTGGAGGAGGAAAGGCCAAGGGATAGATCCTGGTTCCCTCAGCCACGTGACACCATGAGCAGACTCATCATTTCAAAGTAAAGCCCAGTGAAATCAGCACAGAAAATAGTGTTTATTTGCAGCAGTGTTTGTGTGGTACAAGTGAACTCAGCACTGGGGGTCCCCCCCTCACACCCACCCCTCTGGGTGGTGACTTCCAGGGTAGTTGACAAGCAGGAATGTTTCTATCCAAGATCACACCACTGTTTTGAGAGTCTGAGGTGACGACTGAAGGGATTTCAGGATACTTAGAGCAGATGGAATGAGCTGCTTCAAGGCCTGAGGGACACTGAGCACACCTGAGAGGTGAGGGACATCACTATCACCCAGCTGCCAGAGGAGAGGTGCAGTTCCAACACCCACATTTAAACAAAAGCAACAGTGTTTATAGAAAACCTTTGAGAACTTGAGTTTAATAAACCGAGAAACGTCAGCTTGCACTTCACAGTTGTACAAAACCATACAGAAACCACCTGCAAAAAGACATGAGCTAGCTAGGAAAAAACAACCAAAAAAACAACCAAAAACCTGGTCCTCAGCAACAGCACGTCCAGCTTCATGGGAAACAAAAATTACCACCTAAAGGTCAGCTCCTGACACTTAAAAATAATCAGCTCAATGTCCTTTTACAAATACACCATATAAAAAAAAACAGCTTAACTGGAACAGAACAGGAACTGGATACATATATATGTATATCTGTGTATCTACATATACACACATATGTATAGAAACTCTCCCAATACTAAAAGAGGCCATTGTGGTGAAGTTGGAGCATCTGCTGTTGGATTCTGCATGGAAGGAGATGACAGTCCCTGCGTGCGTGGGTTTGGGTGGAGAATGGGGCTGTTGGCAGAGAGAATGTCTGCAATCCCAATCTGAGCTGACCAGTGGAGCTTGCTGAGGTCCTCCCATTGCATCTCATTCGTTAATGAAAGAGAAAATAGTTGGAAAGTACTCCAAAAAAACTCCATGTGGCATCCAAGCTGTGCAGGAAATGTTTTCCCCCCTCGTTACCCTCAATATGAGGAATCGCATAACGCCATTTCACCAGAACAAAAGTGGTAACTCTTTGCTCTTAGAGGAAAAAAAAAAACCAAAACAAAACCACCTGGATTTGTGCCATCCTCCACTGATCCCGAGGAATGCAGCAGTCCAGTATTTACACGGGATTGGGACGGGCGTTCTCTCCTTGCAAAGCTTAAGGACACAACATGGCTTCCAGAAAGGCATTTCACATTGGACCAGACCCACTGAGTGCAGACTCCTCACTCACTTTTTCAGGAGCATCTTGGCAAAATCAGCATTGGACATTTTTTTAGGCTCTGCAGGGGGGTCAGAGGACGTTGCTGGTGAGTTCTGGACCATCCCATTCTCAGCCTTGGCCACGGGGTTGCTCTGACGCTGCAGCGCCCGGGGCATCATGGAGAGCTGTGTCCTTCCCTTCCCTCGCCTGGAAGGGAAAAAAATTCCCATTGAAACACTCTTTTAGCTTGGGAAGCAACAAAGATTTGTTTGCTATGAGGAATCCTCATTTCAATATTATTCCTGTCATTTGTTTCAGGGATAAGCAGAGCAAAACTTTGCATGGGGCTGGCTTTGAAGCACCCCTGAGCTCTGGCAGACAACAAATGTCCCACAGTCGCCAGGATTGAATATTTGTTTATCTACAGGGGCTCATCCAATGCAGGAACACTCTAAAAGGTGAAGGAGCAGCCTTAATGCTCACTAGGAACAATGGCTGGTTCTCCAGAACTAGAGGATATGGAGGTTTATTAGGGATGAGGTGCCACGATCAGATCCAAGGGGATGGCCAATGCCTGATGCTCTCGTCACTACAGAGCTGTTTTGGCTCATGAAGAGTTAAAATCTGCTTTTCCTCATCAATCCAACAACCCATTTTTATGGTTCAGCACCTTTTAAATGTTCTTTCAGATTCACAGAATCCTGCAGTGGTTTGGGTTGGAAGGGGGCTTGAAGATCACCCAGTTCCCCCCCCCGCCACGGCAGGGACACTTTCCATCGGCCCAGGTTGCTCCAAGCCCTGTCCAGCCTGGCCTTGGGCACTTCCAGGGATCCAAGGGCAGCCACAGCTTCTCTGGGCACCCTGTGCCAGGGCCTCCCCACCCTCACAGGAAAGAATTCCTTCCCAATATCCCACCAGCCCTCTGGCAATGGGAAGCCATTCCCCATTGCCCATATAAAAAATCCCTCTCCCTCCTTTTTCTACGCGCCCATACTCCAGATAAAATTCCTAAATTTTAGCACATACAGAAACGCAGCATTTCCTTTTCCAGGCAGTGCCAGGCATCCCTCCCTCCCTCCCTCAAGCTCTCCCTGACTCACGCTCCATAAATCTGCCGTGGTGCCAGGGCCAGGGGGGCCCTGCCAGGCTCGGGTCTGTCTGGAAGCTTCCGGAGGGGGGGATTGCTGATCATCACCTTGATGACGTGGTCCTTCACTGTCAGCCCGTCCATCTTCAGCACAGCCTGAGAGGCCTGGGCTTCATTCTCGTATTCCACATAAGCCAGGCCCTGAAATTAGGAGTAGAAAGAGCCTACGTTAGGTTTTAGTGCTTCTGTAAGGGCTGATAAGGATTTGTAAAGGAAGGAAAGTCATCATGGCTCAGAGTCCCAGTGTACTTCAGTTAAAAAAATAGTATTTCTGTTTACCACCTTTATTTCTTGTCTCTTGCTCCTGATGCCCTAATGCATGGGAAAAGTATTAAAAAAGGAAAAAACCACCCCAAAAATCCTATTAAAGTATATATAATGAAGCACCATGGCAGGCTCCCACAGAGAAAGGCATCACCTCTCCCTGCTGTTCCTCTTTTAAATGACATTCAAAGCCTTAAGCTGTATTTTTGGATTATCCAGTTTCACAGGAGAGGCATCAGGTTTTACATAACTTTCCCAAAATACATTTATTTGTGGTTTACACACAACCCCAGCTCAAACTAAGCTCAGAACAAGACTTGGGGTTCCCAAGAGCACTCATTACAAGGTGTGCACACAACGGGAACTGTACCTGAGGTGGTGCAAAGGGCAAGAAAAATCAATTTAAATCCATGTCCACCACTCCCAGGATGTCCCCTGTGGACAGGAGCCACCACACAGGCACAGCCCAGGTGTCAGGTAGAGTTTTGGCAGAGCAGCAACTGGTTCAGAATCCCTTATTTAACAAGGAGTCATTTATTCTGGGATGGAAATAATGAGCCCTGTCAGAGAGGGGACTCATTTCTCACTGGCAAATCCCTTCCTGCAGCAGATGTCAGGAACAAAAGCCTCAGGAAACTGAAGAAATGAGGATGGGAATTGGTTGCATCAGGTAAACCCCATCTAGCCAAGTATTTTAAAACCAATCCTTTACAGACTTGCCTTTTTTTTACTATATTCCAAGTGCTGTCAACATTTCCCCCTCCATCCCGTTTTCCTTGTGCAATTTAACAAGTATTTTGGAAAAATTCCTCTTGGTTGTCTGCACAAAGGCAGATTGGGCTGTATAAATCCAAGCTTTTCCTCAAGTTTTAATACAAAACCACACTGGCAACTTGATAAACCCAACTTTTCGTCTCCAGACTTCATGACCAGCTTCTTTCTGAAGGATTTCTTAAAACCAGGAGTGTATTAAGGATGCCTACCTTGGGTTTTCCAGCTCTGTTGGTGACCAGCCGAATGTCCTTCACATTCCCATGGGCTTTACACACCTCCTCCAGCTCTTCCTTAGTGCAGGAAAATGGCAAACCAGATATAAAGAGTTTGTGTTTCTCCAGGGTAGTGCTATACCTGAATACCTGGAGGAACAAAAAGGATGTTGGTTCACAAACCAGCCAGAAACTCCAAGGATTTTCATCTCACACCCCAAAAGTACTTCCTGTTTTTGGGATCCAACACTGCCTCAAAGCCATGAATAGTGTTTTGGAAGATACTTGATATATAAACACAGGGATACATTAAGGACTTACAAGTGAATGCTGCTGAACATCCCTACCCTTCACACTGAGGACAGACAGTGATAATCACAGAATATCCTGAGCTGGAAGGGATCCAGAGCCCAATTCCTATAATAATATATTTATAATCATGTCTTCTTGCTCAGCTGTCACTATGAGAACACCGAATTTTCTTGTGCAGGAACTCCATAATGCAGAAATCCACTGATTATACAAGTGAGCTCTGGTACAGAGCATCCCCAGCTAGGGGGTTGGGTAACAAATGCTGGAGAGACTCAACCAAAAAAGCTCTTCAGAGGTTAAACCTGCACAGCTGCCACCATGAAACTGCTCAGACCAGCAGGTTTCTGCAAACCTTGCATAAATGATGCCAACCCTGGTGTCTCCAAAGTAACAGAAGATGCAAGAAGTCCCAAACCCAGTTTAAAGCCAGCACAACACGAACTGATTGGATTTGAGCACCCCGGACACAACACACTCCACCAACTCCCCTCCGCAGACCCACTGCCCAACAGGAACCACCAAAACTTTACCTTAAAGTCAGGATTCTTGTTCTTGTCAACACAGGGAGACACAAACATGGGCCTGCCCTCCACAGCCGTGCGATCCAAGGCCAGGGCCTGCCGAGCAGCCTCCTCCTCCCTGAACTGCACGTAGCAGTAGCCCCGGAAGGTGCCCTTGTTGTTGAACACTGCTCGGATCTCCACCACCTCCCCACAGCTCCCAAAAAGCTCCCTCAGCTTGGCTTCGGGCTCTGCCATGGTGTAGGAGAGGTTGCTGACAAACACGGTGACTTTATCCTTGCTGCTGTCGTGGAAAACTTTGGGGATGTCCTTGCGGCTGGTGGATGCCTTTTCCTTTGGGATTGCTGCTGGGCCATCTGGCTTTTCACTTCTCCCAAAGAGCCCTGTCTCCACTTCCATGTCCTCTTCAGGGAGCACTCCATCACCCTCTCCCCTGTGCCTCTTGCTGGGCAGCTCTGATTAATGGGATTGAAAGCCTTGTTAGAAAAAAATTACCCCATTTTCTTCCCTATTGAAACTCCTCTGCCCTCCATTCCCGCTGTGGAGCTTGGAAATTGCACATGGAACCCACAAATACAATGACAGGTCTTAAAGACACCAAATAAAAAACCTCCCTCAGGTTTTACAGAACAAATAACAACAGATTATTCCACCAAGACAGCTTTAGATGAAAGCAACTGGAATATTTGTTCCTTTTTTCAGCCAGTCAAAACTGACAGTTGCTGATTAATGTTCTTTTTCCTTTGTCTAATGGTTCTTTTTAAAAAAAAAAAATCTAAGAGCTCACTAAACTCCCAGGGGCAACAACCTATTAAAGTCTTCTGTTCCCATCTTCCAAGAGGCTGCTACAATCCTGAATAACCCAATTTAGACACGTGGCTCAGCATCATAGGATGAGTCAGAAAAATTACTTTAAAGGAAAATTAAGGAAAAAAAAATTACAATATCCCTCCAAAATAAGAAACCCCAAGAAAACTCTAGAAGTTCTTATAAACCTGTTTTTCTGTTGGTATAAAACCTTTCAGCCTTGTTTGCATTTCACTCCCACACTGCAAACTTCCCAGGAAAAAGCAGCCCTGCAAAGACAGTGCTGGCAATTCCTCAGCTCGCTCTACCACAAGACAAGCAATAACCCTGTTGCCAGAGCTCTGAAGTTTTAATTTCATTTTATTTTTACCTTCTTCTTGTCCCCATTCACCCTCGTCATCCTCGTCTGCTTTGCGCTTGTCCCCAATCCTGGTTTTTTTGGCCTTTTTGGAAGCTTTCTTCTCTGCCCGAGCCTGCTTCCTCTGCTCAGCTCTCTCCTCCTCCTGCTTTGCCAGAGCAGCTTCTTTCTCAGCAGCCTAAAACACAGATTTATTTCTTTTTTCCCACTGGCTGCAGATTGCAGAGCATTTTCCAGAGCACTGAACCCCCAGAGGGTTTTCTCCGAACCCCAGCACGTCATTTAAAGCACATCCCAATTCTTTGCTCTCACAGCTTTCCTGGAGGGCACATCACTCTTGTGGCCATCCAAAGGGCAAAAGGAGAAAGATAAAAAGCAGCAAGAGCTTGTTAATCATAGTTTTAAAGTAAAAATCAATAGTTCTAGGGCTTGAGGACATTTCAGGCTTATCTGGGGGAAGCCACATTAAAAATGTGACATTCAGAGAAGCATGGACTTAATTTAGGTGTATAAAATGCTTTGGTAGTTCACAGAAAGTTCTGACCTTTGCTCTTTGTTCATTCACTCGAGCCAATCTGTTCTCTGTTTTTTGAACAGCTGCATCCCAGTCTTCCAGTGTTCCTAAAGGATAAAATTAAAACAGCTAAATAAAAGTATTTTTTTTTAATTTTCTTATTATTAAAAGATACAATTCTGGAAAAATAAAGAGTCACTGAGTTCATGGCACTTGCTGTTCATATTAAACATCACACATGAAAATTCTTATTATAACAACTGGCCTGCAAGGTAAAAAAATAACAAAACCCAACAGCCAAGCAGAGCAGAAACCTCTCATTTATAATGCAAGACTCCAAAAAGGCATGGAAAAATCCAGTCATTTCAGAAAAGCAAGGAAGAAGAGAGCTGTCCGTGGATTTGACAGCAGTGAAAAGAAAGTGAGACTTCAGAGGAACACAAAACACAGGATCAAAAGCCTGTGTGTCACCTCTGCCTAACCAGGCAGTAATTAATTACCTCCTGCCAGTCATTTAGCTCCCTTCTGTCAGCCAGTTAATCACCTCCTGCCTGTCACTCGGTGACCCTTTGTCACCGAGTCCCCCCTGCCAGTGCCCGGGTACCTTCTATCCTCTCGAGGGTGAGCAGCACCTCGCAGACGTGCTCGGGGTAGTCGCTGGTGCACTGCACTGCTCGGTGCAGGGCCTTCCTGCAGTGCTGGGTGTCCCCGTGGGCCCTGCAGGAAGGGACAGGGCACTTAGCGACCCAACCACGCGGAATTCCAGCCGTGAAAACCTCCTCCCTCCTTCCCCAGCTGCTGCAACACTTCCGGAAGCCACGGCAGAGCCGCCCCAAGAACCTCCGAGGTGTTTTGTAAACCCGAATGGAAAACACTCCAACAGTTCTAAACTGTTTTCTCCCACACATGAGGAAACTAAAAGTGAATTAACCCAGCTCATACCTTTCCAGGTTGTAATACTCCAGCCACATGTTGGCATATTTGGCATTTCCTTTAGTCATGATGTTGTCCCAGAGCTCCCTGGCTTTCTGCATGTTGTTACACAAGCGGGCCTGCAACGGAGCATCCAAAATATCCTTCAGGATTATTTGTTTAACATCATTAACCACAAACCAAAAAAAAACCCCTCACAGATGCTGCAGACAGACCCAGGAAGATACATCTGAGCCTTACAGTGATCAAAACAAACACCTGATACAATCCCTGCTACTGAATAATCCTTCCCTACCCAACTCTCCTATTAGTTTGTGTCTGGCTCTCATATATATTTGATTTTGGTCATTATAAAAGAAATTAGAGAGTTGCTTCTGAATTTTTCCTTTTGTTGCTGATGAATGTACCTAATAACTTCTCAGACTGAGGACTTGCTTTGTGTTAAGGAAGGGGAGCAGGGGAAGAAGGGAAATGGATTGGGAAATGACTGCATTCCATGGCAAGAATGTTAAACATTTTATTTTAAATCCATTTTATCAGGTTCAGTAATTTTACTACAGCAGAGAGAAACATCACCTCAACTCTTGCCCAGTTCTGCATGATGGTGCAGGATGGATCTCCACTTTCACTGAACCCTAGGAAGAAAAACAAGGACTGTTTGTTGCACTTGGCTCTTGGAAATAAAGTGTTTATTAAACAGGTGCCACATGGAGAAGAAATCTTTATCTGCAGCTTTCTGAAATGTTCAAGATTCTTGAAGACAAACATTGTGTGGAGAACTGGTCTTATGAAAACGATTTTGAAGAGGAGAGAAAACAATACTTTGGAGTATTTCACTTACTTTCTTCTACTTCTTGTTTCAAGTACTCCACAGCTCGTGCAAATGCAGAGCGCAGCTCCTCCAGCTCCTTACTGGAGTCTGCAGAAAAAAAAAAAGAAAGAATAGCCTTAAAATAATAATTTAGTTTTCATTTCCCACCCAATAAAACCTTCTCCCTAACAGCCAAAATTATTTTATTGGGTAGCAGGGGGAGATTAAATTTACTACTTCTTATTGTTGTTATTATTGCTTAAATTTATGACTTGTGAGTAAAACTCACTACATGAATAATTTAAAATATCAGATATCAAAAATACAAGGCAGGGCGTTTTTGCAATAGCAAACCAACCACATTCCTATTTTTATAGACATTAACTGGCCAGAAAGTAATTTTTGTGAAAGATGAAAATGCTGCTAATTTATTTTAAAGTAATATCCAAGAAGTTCAAAGAAAATAGTTTAGATATTTACTCTGTGTTTATCATACAGACCTTGTGTAAAATCCACCCTTCTCCTCAGGTAATCCAGGTAGGCCTGCCAGATCTCTACATAGTCTGTTGCCTGAATAAAACCTGCATTCAGAGCTTTTTCAAACATTTCTGAAAGAAAAATGGGGGAAAAAAATAGTTACTTTCCATATACTGTCAAAATCAGCAAGTTGATAGCACAAAGAAATATCAACACAAACACCACTGGTTTCTAGGAACACAGGAAAAGGTCCTACACAATAAATTGGTTTAGGAAGTGAACTGAAAGGCAGCTGGATTCAGGAATGTTCATTCCAAGTTGTTCATTGCTTGCTGAGGGTGAAGCTCCTCAACCACAGCAGCTTTGCCCTTGCAGGACCTGCTGCAGTGGCAGCAGCAGGGTGAGAACAGACCCTGCCAGTCCCGTTGGTCACCCCGTTTGTTTGGGGTGCAGAGCGCAGCTCTGAGCTGGACCTGCTGGTTCTCTCCTTACCAGAAATGGTGCTGTGCTCCACCCTGTGCCTCTCCATGGCCAGCAGGTACCTAATCCACAGCCCAACCGTCCAGGGGCAGTTCCTGACAGCGCGGTCGTGAGCGGATAAAACCAATTCCTTCACCTTCAGCTGCCTGTCCTGAAAGATTCACACAGCAAGGGTGAAGTTCCTGTCAGCCAGAGAGACCACCCGAGCCAAACCCCAGCTTGTAAAGAGCCAACACCTAAAAAACTTTCACCTAAAAAGCCCTTTCGTTTTATGTTTGAAAAGCTTAGATGGGTATTTTAAATTCTACATTCCTAAAAACCCAGTGAACGCCTTCCAGTGAGGAAGAATATGCTCAGGAGAGAACTACCAGGCCAGTGAGGTGTTTTCTGCTGAAGAAATAAATAAAATAAAGGCACTGAGTGAATTCCCAACTGTTCCTAGAATGTCAAGGATACAAAGAGGGAGCACACCCAGCCTGTTTGTGCAGGTGTTGTTCCTCCTCCAACCTGCTGTGTCCAGCTGGGAAGAGAAAGAGGTGATGGAGCAACTGAGCCTGGATAAGCTCCTGCAGGGAGTCACCCTGATCCCTTAATCCAGCCACCTTCTGTCCTGCCTCTGGAGCTCAGCATCAGCTTCAGACTGCCCTAACAAACCCCCCTGGAAAGAGGGGCTCAACGTCTGGGTTTGCTGCAGTGCCCACACCCTGTAGTTCTGCAGAGAAAGCACAGCTAGAGCAGAGAAAAGTGAGAGATGCTCACTTGAGCAATAAACACATCCCTGAAAACAGGAGGAAACCAAAGGTGAGGTGAAAAGCAGTTTCTGGAAGATTTACAGATTAAAGGACAGGATTTACTGGCTGTTTACCAGCAACTGAGATTAAAAAAAAACCTGAAAAGTAAAGCCAGGAAAATACATCAGCAAACATTCGTGGGTTTATTTCCTTACCAAGTACTGGTTGTAGCGTGCCCAGAGATCTGGGACAAGGCAGTTCTCAGCCAAAGCTCTCTCATAGATCAACTGAATCCGAGCTGGGTCACCTGCTTTCATTTCAAAATCAATGTAAGCTTGGTATTCTGCCAGCTTTGGGGTTTCAGCACCCAGCTGGAAAACAACCAGGGAGACACAACATCAAACTCTTCAAACAAAGAAACACTCCCAACACTTCAGCTGTTCCTCAGAGCAGGTCTTGTGCAAAATTTCACACCAGGAATTTGTCTCTAAATATCAGCAGCTGTTGATTTTCATACACCTCTGAATGGGTCTGAAATAAATCAGATCCTGGGTTTATTCCCCTTAGCCCCATGCTGGAAAACACACCCAGAGCCCTCGTGTGCACCTCGGGGTATGCTGGCACACTCAGTGCACTCCATAATTTCCAGTATTCCCAGTATCTAATTGTCAGTATTCCCACTGTTGACCAAGTCCCCCAGCTGGTGACTAGAAAAATAATAAATATGGGAAAAAAAATAAATCACCCCAAAGCAATTTCCTCTTAGTTTTAAAGGAAGGTGTAAGTGCCAGCATTACCAGTGCCTCCTCGTAGGGTTTACACTTCTCCAGCTGCTGTAGAGCTTTTTTGTAGTTCTTTATTGTTGTTTCTGGAATGGGCTCTTCTGACCACTCCTCATATTCAGCATATGAAGCCTCCATGTCTGTTAAAATATGAAATCCCATCAAAAATGCACTCAGGATAACTAAAAATTCAGATTTCAACCTATGTTTGGTTCTAAGACAAATTCCTCTTTTTATTTATATAATATTTATAACTTATTTTATAGTAAATATTTAAATTTATATAATAGTTATAATTTATTTACTTACATTAATTATATATTAATTACATATTAATT
>VZRO01001508.1:856035-873254 GCA_013397915.1 Daphoenositta chrysoptera | reverse complement strand
CCCCCCCCCCCCCCCCCCCCCCGCCTTTCTTCCTCCTCCGTTTCAGTACTGCTGAAGTTCAGGCTTCTGGTAAATTTGCATAAATGTCTTTCTTTCTGGTAATTAGTGTCAAGACCAATCTTGGCGTCCATTTCTCTTCGCAGTTTAATTACAATTTCAGCCTCTAAAACCGAGCTCTCGAACGCCCAGGCCTTGTGTTCATTGTAATACTTTGCTGGCTTTGTATAAATAGTTGCAGTTCTGTGGTGCCGCAGATGAGACTCGAAATGGTTAGTTCAGTCAAGCCCCTGAAATAGTGATAAAAAAACATAGATACTGTGTTTTCTTGGTGATGGTGAGGAAGAGACTTCGGTTGCAGTTAGTTGGAAGGGGGAATTTTTTATTTATTTATTTTTTTTAAGAGCCATCTGCAGGTCAGGCTCAGGGCGCGGATTGTCCTGTAACATTTTGCAGAGACAAAGCAGAGTTGATAGTTCTGTCTGTCTCTTGTTCCTGGGAATATTGTACACCTCCGAGCAGAAGAAAGAGATTGCAGCCTAAACTCAGGATTTTTTTGTTGTCTATTTTAGAAATCTTAGGAGGGAGAATGCTAATTTCTGAGCAGGCGGTGTCATCTGAGCTCACGTTAAATTGGAAGTGCGCTCCGGGTTTCCTGAGGATTTTTTACGTGTCATTGATAGCTGGCCTGGAAGAGAATTCCCTTTCTCCTAAAAATAAACATTTGGAGAGGTTTTTAAATAGTTGAAAAGTTTCTCGTGAGCCTCAGTCACTTTATCTAACCATAACTGTCAGGTTGTTCCCGCTCTACCGAAATGTGTTAAAATCTGCCCATTAATAAAGGCTGCTCAGGTACAAGTCTAT
Organism: Daphoenositta chrysoptera; assembly: GCA_013397915.1. Classification (NCBI taxonomy): domain Eukaryota; kingdom Metazoa; phylum Chordata; class Aves; order Passeriformes; genus Daphoenositta; species Daphoenositta chrysoptera. The sequence continues at coordinate 872,393 of VZRO01001508.1, read as the reverse complement.
CAGAGCAACTGGGGATTTCAGGGCATGGATGCCTATAACATATTTCCGCCCAGTGCATCGGGATTTTTTTTTTTTTTTAATCCTTTTTTCTCTCCTCATACCCCTTTGGAAAGGGTTTGTGATGAAATAACTGGATGAAATTAAATAGTTTACCTTAAATGTCACCCATGCAGGTCACCTCTCTAATGGCCACAGCTCCGGGAGCAGATGAATTTAACACGGGTGTTGAATATGTTGTAGCCTGTGAATCATCTTGTCACTGTCAATTTTCTGGGATATCTCTATTTTGCGAGAAAAGAAAGTTATTCCTAATTCTGGATGCGTCTAGAGGTCTCAGGGGGATAATTGCAGTGTGTTTCCCCTATTTAGGACTTTTGATGTCACAGGGGCGAAGGGGGGAGACTGGTTGCACTTGTCAATTTTACTTACGTATTCCTGATTATATTTTCTTCCTTTTTTTTCCCCCCCCCGCTCTCTTTTTTCTTTTTTCCTTTTTTTTCTTTTTAACCTCTGCCGCAACGTAGGTACACGAATTATGTGACAATTTCTGCCACCGGTATATTAGCTGTTTGAAAGGAAAAATGCCTATCGATTTGGTCATAGACGATAGAGAGGGCGGATCAAAATCGGACAGCGAGGACATAACAAGATCGGCGAATCTAACGGATCAGGTACGATCTCGCCGACGCCGCACACGCCAAAATCTGTATGCAGATCGCTTGCCGGGTCACTACGCCTCCTTTTATTATTTGCATATGATTAAGTCCCTTTTAGATAAATTTCCATCGAAATGAAAATTTTTGAATAATGTGGCTATTATTGCTTCATTAAGGCTTGCTCCCGGATTCGACCTGGCGAGATGAGCTTGTAAAAGCGTCGCCTGCAAACTCGACCTGGTTCTTGTCGCTTTTAATTTTTGTCTTTATTTTATTTACCCTTTCCAATAATAGAAGTGGTGCCTGTGAATCGCTGGCTGCTTGGTAGCTTAGGGAAGGAAGGGCTGGAGTCGTTGACCAAAATAATAATAAAATCCAAGATAGGTGGTCTGGAGAAGACAGAGAGGGTTTGAAATCTAGCAAATACTGGCTATTTTCTTCCCGTCTCTACGGTTCATTAGTCCGTCTTGTCAGTTTTCCTTGGCCGAACGCTTTTAGACTTGAGTGAACATTGCTTTGTGCACGCCTGCCTGCTGCAAATGCGCCCATTTTATTTTACTTAATAGAAAAAAAAAAAAAAAAGGGGGGGGAGAAAATAAAATGGGATTCAGGTTTTAAATTCTTTTCCTTGATCTTTCAAGTTTTCAAGCCCTCTCTTTAAAAAAATAAATATGGTCAAAGCCAAAGCCAAGCTAGCAAAGCCTCGCGTGGCTGTGACAGCTGTCCAGGTTTTGTTTGGGATGGTTCAGACCTTTAATGTCGGCTGCAGCCGGGTGGGAAACGCGGGTGAGCTGAGTGGGGAGAGCTGGCTGTCCCCTCTCCCTTCCCTCCTCCTTCCACTGGGTGCAGACCTTGTCTTTTCGTGGGAGCGTTTGGGGCTAATGCAGGAGGTGCCCAGATCTGAATTTAAGCTGCTGGGCGATGGTGGTGGCTGAGATTTGGCTTTTATTCGAGTGGGGTGAAGCGCCGGGGTTCTCGCGGTCCGTTTGTTTGCTCTGAGCTGAGGGGCAGCAGCGCTTTGCCTGTGAGAGGGGGGACCTCAAGCACTCGCACAAAAACCCAAACCCCTGGTTAAACCCCCCAAGTTATTTCTTCTTTACGATCGGCTACGTAAATGCAGCGTTGGGAGTGATCTGCTCCTGACTCTGGAGGTTTCCTTTTGTTCAAGCAAGGCGCAGCCAAGCAGACAGGAGTTTCCTCAGCTGCTTTGCTGTTATCACTGGCACTGTCAGCTGGGAGTTATTTTATAGATCACTGACATGAAGGTGCGTTGCATTGCAGTGTGGGCAGTATCTGAAATATTTTCTCCTCTCTGCCAAAGGCTATCGGGCAGTGTCGTGACAGGGGAGGCAGGCTTGAAGGAAGGCGTGAACTTTTAAAAAGGGGTTTATGTGCACATAGGTAGGTTGTTTGGAAGGGATTTTTTTTTTCCTCCCACCCGGTTTTGCTGTGCAGGGGAACAGCTTGGCAGAGTGGGTGGAGTGTGGTGCGGCAGGGAGGTACCCGGGGCTGGTGAGGATGCTCGGGGGAGCCGCCGGCTCAGAGCAAGGGGAACCCTCCAGCCAGGGTCTAGCTGAGAGAAGCTCGGCTCGCTGCTGTTGAATAAAAATTGTAATCCAACAAGTCTAACTAGAAAATGGGTTTCTAAAAGCTCTGGAGTGCTGGGTACATAAAGCTATTTGAGCAAATTACAAGAATCGCTCAGGGGCACGAATGAAATCAACACTTTAATTGCCTCCAAAATGAAGATTTATACCCCATTTTCCCAACGAATCATTATTTTATTAAAGTGAAAGCTAAAGAAATGAAGCTACGCTTTTGGGGTTGTCGGGGGCCGGCGCGTTTCCCCGCTTTTTGGCGCGGGGAGCGCGGACATTGCGCGCCCGGCGCCGTCCCTCTCCCGCTGCGCGGGCTCCGCACCCCCGGCGTGTGCGAGCGCTGCGCCGGCCCCGCTCCGTCCTTCCGTCCGCGCCCGCGGAGCTGCGCGGGGAGCGGGGCTTTGCTCTCGAGAAGGGAAGAAGTGCAACAACGCGCTTGTCCACCCCCCTCTCCCCACCCCGGGCGGGTGGAACCCGCGGAGAGCGGGCGGGGGTTGCGCGGGGGGCTCGCCGGGGGATGCGCGGTCTCCCGCGCCCTCCGGGGAGCTGCGGAGCCCAGCCCGGCCCCGGCGCACGGGCAGGATCGGGGCCCGGCTGGGTCAGTAATAAGGTGTTGAGTGCCGGCCGCCGGGGCGGCTCACTGGGGTGCGAGTGCGCGTTTGCGGTGCGCGGCCCGGGATGCGCGGGCGCGCAGGGCCGGGCGGTGGGAGCGAGGGGCTGGCTCCGGGCGGGGACCCCCCACCTGCCCACGGCTCTGCCGGGAGGGTAGTAAAAGAGTAACTATGTAAAAGCTTTTATTATGGATTTAATTACATTTTCTTATATTGTGGTAGTAAAGGTTACGGTTAACAGGGTGTTTTTTTCTTTTAACTTATTGGTTTCCCCTTATTTATTCCTTCCCTATAGGCCCCTCAAAGGCAGTGCCTTGAAGCTCCCCCCCGGTTAATGGAAAGCAATGACACTAATGCTAGATTTTGCGAAGTAAAGCCCTATAACACTAACCATTGTTCGGTGATTTAACCAGCTCAGTGGCACTAGGTCACTAAAACAGCATCCTTCTCCCACGGGCTCGACCCCGCTGCCTGCCAGGGTGAGACCTGCCGAGCTGGTGTTTTCTGTCACGGCTCCACAAGTGCAAGGCAGGACTTGGGGCTTTTTGCTGGGGATAGTTGAACTCAACATCATCCAGACCCCGGGCCTTTAAAAAACCCGGCTGAAGAATTGCAGCCATCGTCAAAAGTTTCAAAATAAACCTTTTTTAATCATTAGCTTTTCAAACATTTGCATGTTTAAATTTTCAAATGTTTGTCAGAGCCCGGGAAGATTTAGAACGCAGCTGTTGTGTGATGTGTCTGGGAAAACTCCCTCTGATTAAAAAAAAGCAAGCCCAAAGACTGCCTGTAGTCGGGCAGCAGAAATTCGGTTTCGTAGGTAATCCTGGACTGTTACCGTGGGGCTGTTTCCTTGAAGCCACATCACCTTGGCACCCAGGTGCTCTAGTCCAAAGTGTAAAATTCTCCTACAAGAGCGTGTCTACAGAAAGCCTTTAGAAAGTCCTTTAAGGAAAACGCGGTACAAAGTACCCACCACGTCCAAATAAAGTGCATTAGCTGCGTAAGATAGATTTTATAGGGACAAAACAGGATTTTTCTTACTGAAGAGAAACTTGTTGAGCCCATCCACAGTAGCATAGCTTGATAAAAATTGCAATTTAAAAATGCACAAGCCAATTACAGATGCAGAAACTTCTAAAGGCAAATCGGCAAAGAGGCAAATTCCTATAGGAACTATGAGGGAAATGATCAAAAAATGAACATGAAATAAGACTTCCTGCGAGAAGGTCCATAATTCAACATTATTTGACTCCACTGTCAGGGAAATTGTTGAAGGATAGTAAACCGATACTGGAGTCTCAGTCATTTTTTGTTACAGTCTTAAATGTTTGCAACTGTGGCGTTTTAGATGGCCCTTCTTGGGTGATAATATATCACATATATACACACGTATATAATAAAGCAACACCTCTATTTATGTTGCAATAGATTTTATTTTAATGTGTGCAGTTGCAGAGTTGCTCTAACAAAAATGCGGATAGACGGCAGCTTTTTTTTTTAATGGAAAAATTACTTAAAATATGTTCTTTACAAAGAAAGAATCATAAACTGGAACCCAATATAAAGCATAGCTGAAGGTGGTAGAGTTGTTCAGTTGTAACTGGCATCGACCAGTTACGACTAGACTTAACTTTCCCAAATTCTCAAATGTATTAGCTATACCTTCTAGCCAATACAAAAATAATGCCTTAGGGAAAAAATTGCCAAGAAATACTGTTTTACTTCGGGACTTCTTCACAGGTACTTCCAACCATGTATGGTCTTAAAGAGGAGAGCTAAGAATATTGCTGCCTTTAGGATATGTGCTCCCATATTGGAGGAACAGGCATCAAAATAATAGATGTGATGCAGAGGGTGCAAGGTAGAATTTATTTCTGCATAATAAAAGAGTTACAGCGGAGTAGGACTCCGAGGAGGACCAATAAAATAGTGTTTAAAAGACTCAAAATTTAATTTTCTTCCTCTGACTTTGTCACTTTGAGCCAGTGAATCCCTTTTTTGTTTGTTTCTGAGTAATTTTTATTATTATTGCTGTGATAGTTTGAAACTGTTACCATTCCCCAGTTTAGCAGGCTATTTAATGTGGGGATAGGATACGTCGATTTCTGTTCTGGATACATTTTCTCGATACACTGTGGCTGAAACTGTATCAGCAAAGTAAGATTTTTCTTTGCTCTCCATTTCTTTAAGTAGGTATATATATTGTTGAGTAGACATAAGATTGAATGTATTTTTCTTTAGTTTATGATTTCAATTCATTAATCTTTGGGGTTCTTTTTTATTTTTTAATCATTCAAGAACCCAAAAATGGCCATCCTTAGGGCTGGGGGTAAGATTTGCTGCTTCCCTTAAGTTGCGTGCTCAGGCTTAATTTCCATGTAAAGTTCTCCAAACTGAACTTAGCTCTTGTTGCAAAGGCTAGTTTAATTCCCAGAGTTTTTTGGGAATTCTTTTCGACGTCAGACCTGATAGAGCTGAGTTAAAACCCCAGTTAACCTCAGAATTGATCCTAAACATTTGCGAGTGTATCCCAAGGCATTCCTGTAAGCCAGAGCTCGCTGCGTCCACGTTAGGGACCACAGATTGTTGTTTTGGGGCGACTTGGAGGCTTGCAAGTTATGGAAAAAAATGAGTTTTACCTAAAGTTTAACCTTTATGGCTGAGGGTTTGAATCTTCCATGGCTGCTGGTCCACAGGTAACAATAAAGGTAATGGGCTCTGCATGTGGAAGGGTTACTGCAGCCCCGCGTGGGCAATGTTAGACCTTAAAAAAATCAGATTATATCGCACTCAATCAAAATGAGTAAGTGTACGTCGCGCTGATAAATACTACTTTAAAAAGCGGTGAAAATCTGGCACAGCTTCTTTAAATTAGGGAATCTTTCTTTTGTTTTGTTTTGCATTTCTGCGTTTGGGGTTTTTTTTGGTCATGTGAGCATGCAGTTAGGATCTATCTTGTGTAATCTAAACAAGTTTAAGAAAATAAAGGGGAGAGTTGTTTCTGGTCAGGAAGGGTTTTGAAGGTTTCTGGAATTGTTTCCTGATGAGGGTTGTGTGAGAGAAGGACAGACCGGGGTGCGCTGCGGTGTCACCTCACGTCCTCGGTGTATTTCACATTCTCTGTTTCTCAGAGAAAATTTGGAATAATTAGTAACAGCAAATTTGGAATAATTAGTGGTTATATTCTTATTTTTTTCCTGCTGTTGCAGCAACGTTTGGAGAGGGCAGGTCTAAGAGAGCACAGGTTTTGTGTTTGGTCTCCTTTGACGTGTTTCCACCCCCGATTAATGGCTCTGTATCTAACCCACTGCCGATACTCTGTAACGCCTCTTAAACACAACTTGTAAGCATTGCTTCAGCTCTTCTTTGGCCTGCTTAGCGTGGTTGCCTTTTCACTTTCACTACCTTCAAAGAGGCAAAAATAAGAGATGTAACCTGGAGCATAGGTGAGAGCAGAATCCCATCAGACCGGTGTCCTCAGGATTCATTTTTATTTTATTTAGCTGAGATCCCTGGAAGGTTTCAGTCCTTTGGCGGTGGGGGCTTGGTCTCTGTTAGAGAGAGGGCTGCTGGCACAGGGGAACCTCATCATTCCTGCAGGCTCAACTCCTTGAGTTGCCTCACTGGTTGCTGCTGTCGTGGGCTCATTTATTTGTTTTTGGGAGTATATATCCAAGAGGTGAGGAGCGACACGGAGATTTCAGGCTTACGTGAGTCGTTGTGTGTAAGAGAGCAATAGCGCAGTGGTTTCTGGGGGTTATCAGGTTTTGGAAAGGGGAGTTTGAGATTCTGGGGAAATGTTGAAAATTTAAATGTTGGTGAGGTGAATTTAAAAAAAAAACTCCTGAGTTTGTCCCATAGGCAAAGGGTCTGTTTGCAATTGAAAAAACAAAAGAGATTTAAGAGTTGTAGTACAGAGTCTGCCATTTTCTTATGAACTTGCAGGGCATACGGAAGGTAGGATGGATTTTTGCCCAAATTTGGCCTCTTTTGTTGGCAACAGGATGGGCTGCTGAAAATCATGGTGTCTTCTTGTTTTGCAAATGGTTTTTATTTTGCAAGCATCTTCAAATCCAGGCCAGGCGCCCCACTGAAGAAATGTTTCCTCCCTGCCCCCGTCAGAGGTTATACGTGAGTCCTCCATGAGTTTTGGGGATCAATAAAGGGATAACTGTGAAAGGCAGTGGCCCATAACACACGGGGAGTGGGATGAGTTGATCTAATGTTCCCTGCCTGGCCACAAAACTCGATGAATCTCTGGGTTTGTCCACACAAGGACACTCAGGAGAGGTAAGACAAATTGATTGGGTGTAAAATTAAAGTGCATTAGTTAAAGTGCATTGCACTATTGTGTGGATGCTCTCATTCAGAAGTAAAGTGGCCTTAGTTCACTTTAGCCTAATCCCCTTTGGAGTAGGCCACTTTTCTTTTGAATGAGAACATCCACATTAACTTTTAGTTAATTCGTCTTTCCCGAGCGTCCTGGCGGCCTCGTGCCCGCCGCTCTGGAGAGGCTGGGCTGGCCGGGCACTGGCTCCCCACGAGCTTTAGGTAAGCTCTTCATTAGGCATATTTCCTCTCCACAGCAGCACTCAGCCACTGGCACCCACCCTGGGCCCTGCACCCTCCTCTGCTCCTGCAGCTCAAAGAGCGACGTTGTTGTTGTTAGCGCTGCCTGGGAAAAAAAATTGGGAAGTTTTAGGTGGCAGGGATTTGGGGAAGGATCTGGCCGAGGTGGCAGGGACAAGGGAGAGCTGCCTGCAGCCTGTCAGAGGAGCAGTGGTTTGGACATTGTGTTTCCCAGGTGAATTTGGCATCAGGCTGCTGCTGGTATCAGTTCTCCTCCCAAAAGTCTGAGCATTTTATTTTGTGGTGGTGGGATCCTGACACGCTCCCTGTATAGTTAATTTCTTCTCTGTCCACTGGTAAGTCATTTTTTAAAGACAGTGAGGAAATCTAGATTAACTTTTTTCAGCTGATATTTTCAATAAGAAAGCCAAGACTGAATATTGTAAGCCTGTAGGAGAGCTAATTTACCTGCTGTAAAAACATAACAGTAAGATAGTTTTGGAGCTGCTTTATATTCTTGCTTGGAGTTCACTGAGCCTGAGTTTGTGTTAGAGATATTTTCAGGTGTCTTCTAGAGCTTATAGGTAACCTATTTATTTACTTTTTACTGACTCGGCCATGTGTGCATATGCTGTGCCGTGTCACATGCTTGCCATTGCCCCTTTCATTCATAATAAAATTTACAAGCCTTCTTGCATTAGTAAGCAATTTGCTATTGGAGCCTTTCCTAGAAATACAGAATTCTATTTCACCAAAGTATTGTGTTTCCTCTTCAATCAGTAGTGAGGTGAGCTATTTTCTCAAGAACTCTCCAGGCATCTATATGATATTCCCACTTGGGCAGATGATCTCCAAAACTGCATTACCTACTTCTTCATCCTGAAGAGCCATTGCAGTAAATTAAAATTCTTTTATTAGCATCACCGGACTTTGAATTTCGCCAGTTATTTCTGTTAGCAGCTTGGCCTTTTCTTTTTCTTCTGTGTTTTTTTTTGGTTGGGTTTTTTTAATATAAAGCAAATATGCATCCAGGCTTTCTTTGCTGAAGTAAACTGGCCAACAATAAGAGGGGTAATTCTTTATTTGCTTAAAAGAACTGCCTGTTTTAACTTCAGAAATACTGACCCAGAGTAAAGCAACAGCTGATGCCATCACAGGCAGTGTACTGTATTCAAACAGCTGTACAAAATGCAAAGCTGCAGTATTAATCCTGCCATTCACAGTTTATTTAAGTTTTTCAAGCCTCTCTCATATGGGCATGGCATCAATGCCTAATTATGGCTCCATTAGGGTTACTGGGCCCTTAATACAGAAAATTATTGTATTTAAACTTTGGAAAGCTACATCAATGTAATACAAGATTCTTGCAGCTGGCATATGTTCAGGGAAGGCAAACTTTACCTTGTAATTTTCTTTTCATTCATTTGGCCTTTAGGTTTTGGTCCAGTTTTGTTCCAGAGGTCAGCTCATTGCTGGTGATTTTAATGCTGGCTTTAAATAGCTCCATTTAAGTCCGTGTAGCTCTCAGGAGAAGGGAGAGTAAGAGCAGGTTAAAAACCCCGTGGCTTCGTCAGGGTGCAGGGCTACAAGTGTCTGTGCAAATAGAAATGAATAGAAAAGGAATAAATGAATAGAAAACTGATTGTCTCATGGGTGTTTTGGCCTGCACTGCATCCGGGCCAGCTCTGTCAGTGCAAGCTGGGTTTGATCTGTGGATGTGAAAGTCTTGAGCCCTGGCAGGGCTGGTGTTACCTGTCGTGTTGGGGTGGGGAGTGCAGGGATGCCCCTGGCCTCAGCTGAAGTATCCCCTGCTTGCTGATGCTCAGCAGCGTGTGCTCTCACATGGGGCTCAGTGGCTGCTGCCCGATATTTGGGTTTGGATTAATCAGTATTAACCACGGCCAACCCCTTGCTGGAAACCTGGGGAGGACACAAATGCTGGAGACTCAGTAGGTGGCACTTTGGTTTTAGGCTTGAGCTGGTATAGGGGATTCTCCTTCTTCTTGGGGTGCAGTCACAGAGATGCTTCAGCCCCCAAGCTCCTCCACTCACGCCTGCATCATGGAGTTACCTTGCAGAGGTAGAGTTGGCCAAATTTTTGATGAGGGGAGTGTCCCAGTGGCTTGTGATTTGTAAATTTTCTCTTGTGTGCTGTTGTGCAGTGTTACGGGGGGGAGTAGTGTCACTGCTGTGTTACGGTGATGGGGACAGCCGTGTCACCAGAAGGTCATTTGAAGTCACAGCTTTGCTCTCCCCTTTGCTCGTGTTCTCACAGGAATTTGGGGCAGCTCTTGACATGGGCAGGGGCTCTGTAGCTGAGTGGCACTGCTGGGCATCACCGTGGCAGGAGGGTGTCAGGAGGGGCAGAGAAGCCTTTCAAGCTCCTGCACGAGTATCAGGCAGGCAGCTTCCTGTTGTTTTCCCCACATTTGTAGGGATGCTTGGGAGGAAGCTCCCTGTGCTCGCACGGATGCTTGGGACAAGATGCTTATGCACACTGGTGGCAGCTTGGGCACTGTGCTCGAGCCGTTTCCTCCTTTACCCCTCTCTGCCTGGAGGATTTTGCAGCTGTGCTACCCCTGGAGCCTCCTGGCCCTCCTCCCTGTTGTGCAACCAGTTTTACTGGTGTGGCTTCCACCTCCAGTGGGAGCGTCGTTGTGCTTTCCCCACGTCTCTGTGGGGCCCGTGGCAGTGTTTTGTGGCACGGCTATGTAGAAAAAGCAGGGTACTTACAGACGTGTCTTGCTACATTCATCTAACTCCTGTGGAGGATCTCTTTTTCACACTGTTTTCCTCAAAGCCAGAACGGTGGTTTGCACATGACTAGTATGTGCAGGGAGGATTCATTTTGTTCTTTAAGTGGACGTGTGTGCATCGAGCTGATGTTTGGTCCTCAGCAACAAGTGTTTGAGAGATCCTTTGGGTGAGAGGTGATACAGCAGTGCTGGAGGGGCTGGGGTGGGGAATGCTGCTCTGCTGACAGCACGAGGCAGGAGGGGAGGTGTGGATTCTCTTCCCAGGTCTGTTGCTGGGGTTCTGGAGGGAGACAATTAGGTGCTTGTGAGCTGAGATTTTCCACTTCTCCTTTTCCCTTATCATCAGGTAGGGTTGATATCTTAATTTATATGTCATCTAGTGATAGCAAGGTATATATAGAAGATATTTAAGAATAAGCTGTGATATGTTACAGTAATTATTTCACTCTGTGGATGATTTGAAGAAAATGCTGCAAAGAAAGCAAAATGTTTCTATTTGGTGTCACAGGAAAGCACTATGCTGAATTGGAAGGCTGATGGTAAACATTGCTTTTAATGGCTTTATGCTTTGGTTTTGGCCTCTTCTGCTGTTTTCCACTTAATCAGCATTTCTAAAAGGTATCTAAAGGAGGAAGGGGATAAACTGGAAGTCTGGATGGAGCAGGTAGCAGTGCTGCCGGTAACTCCTGCAGAAGGAGCAGAGCCGTGGGGTTGACTGGAAGCATTTGTGAGGTGCTGCTAGCCTGCCTGTCCCAAGGCACGGATCCGTGTGGGGCCACGCCGTGAGCCCTGCGCTGCTACGAGCACCACTGGCTGCTCCAAGAGCTCCCTGGGAGGTGCAGTGGGACCACACAGACCTCTCAGCCCAGCATTTTCGGGTGACTCTGGCAGCTGGCCGTGCTTCCAAGCCACCCCTCAATGAGCGGGTGGAGGCACCAGGGAGCCACAGCCACCTCAGCCTGGCAAAGCACCCCGGAGCTCGGGGGCCTCTGGCTCCCACAGCTCGGTGTGTTTTGTGGCCACTGGCATGTGGCTCGCAGAGCCAAGCGGCTGCCTCGCTGCAGATTTCGGCTGGTTGTGAAATGGTAGAAAGTGGAGGAGCTGCTCTGCGGAAGGGTTTGGCCATGAGCGTTGGAAAATGTGAATCACGGGGATTCCAGTTTTAAGCCTCCCGAAGATAACGGGCAGCACGTACTGGAGTGCGTGACTTCCAGAGGGCCTTAAAAAACAAGGCGGTGCCCTCAAGATTAGGCAAACGTTTTATAATCAGGAGCACATTTTATACCCAGCACAGGCTTCGCAGGTATCGCATCCATCCAGACAGAAAGGTGTAGCTGGAGCAAAGCTAATTACACTGTAATTTAATTTTGGTGTTGAGCAGCAACGCCAGGCGAGCGGGCTCTTGAACGCTGCGAACAATGTGCCGTAATCAAAATACGCTGACTCCGAATGGCGTCTGCTGTCAGTTAGCTAAAAAAACCATTTGGTAGTTGTGACACAAGCTCAGGGCTTTTGCCTGCGACTGAGCTGGAGTGAAGCGTGGCTGCTGCAGAGCAAGGGCTGTGCTTGTGCTTTCCCTCCCCAAGAAGCCCCACTTGGGCCGATGGGATGTCGGAAGTCAGAGCCTGCGTTCAAGTAATGCAAAAAAATTTGCAGCGGGTGCCCCAATGGGTTAATTTTTCTCTTCCCAAAAGGGACCATCCCTAAAAATCTGTAAGGGGAATGCTTAGAGATGTAGGTTTTGCTGTAAGTAAGCCTTTGCTGTTTGTCTGAGTCCAGATGCTCAGGGGGAAGTGCACGTCTCTCTGCAGCACTGGCTCCTGCCGAGGCTGCCTGCTGGGACCCTGGTGGGACAGGAGGGAGAGGGTGGGAGAAGTGGAGCTTGAGGTCTCCCTCCTGCCCAAGTCTGCCCGGGTAGGTCATTTTTGGGACCTCAGCCAGTCATCTGACAGCCTGTGCTGTCTCATTTGTACCTGAGCATCTGGCAGATCCCCTTCTAAATGACTTTTAACACATAAACGCAATAAAGGGAAGGGACGGCAGGCTCTCATTTTCAGCCTAAGTGGCGAGACGTTTTTCCTGTTTACACCTTTGGAGGAATCATTACATGAAATATTGAACAGGAAACTCTTATTTGTCTCTGAAGACCTTTTTCCTGGTCTAGAAAGATGTGGAAAATTCTCCAGTCTTATTATATTTAGTAGAAGCCAAGGAGGACTAATGCACCTCAAGGACTTGCACACCAGGTTTCTGGATGTGGCAGTATTGTTTGGGGCTGACTTTGTGCATGTTTCTGCATGATATTTAAACTTTAAAAAAAAAAATCTATGTGGAGCAGTGATTTTTATCTCCTGACTGCAAAGCTGTGTTTCCTTGTGTCAGAAAAGGGCCCGGGTTTCATGCTATCAAGTGATATGTCTCTTATCAAAGGGAGGAGACAGGTTTACAATGCGGAGTTGCTCTAAATAGAAAGTACTAGTCAATGTTTGTTGTGTGGGAGACAAAAACCCTGCATCACCATCAGCTGGCTCAGTTAACCTGGCTGGGCAGGCAGTGTTTATTGTTGAGCTGAGATCAAAAAAAACCCAAAAAAACAAAAAAAAACCAAAAAAAAAAAAGCGGAGGAATGGAATAAGGTCAGTCAAATTTTAAGGCCCACTGTGATTGAGGCTGTTGCTGTTTAGGTGTCCATCAAGGCTACCACATGCAGCAACCTCCAACGCAAGAAGCAAACCCTGAAGTCTAAGTGTCTAAAAGCTGTTTGCTTTTGTTATTGCCTGAGATTTTTTTGGGTGCCTCTGGAGTCCTTTCTCAAAGAAAAGTCCGTCTGCCCGTGCTGTCCCCCCGGGAGGACTTGGGAGATGATTCCCCAAGAGCAGCAGGTTTGGTTTCAGCATAGGCAGAAGGTGTTGGAGCTGTGCTTCTGGCAGAATGCAGCCCAGGCTAGGGGGGCTCTGCGTAGCTGTGAACACGTGCAGCCCTGTGTGCACACAAATGGGTTTTTTAAAGTCTTGCCCCTGCAGAGTTGACAGGGCTTTGGTGCCTTCTGGAAGAGAAGAGCTGTGGTTTTTCTCCTTCCTCTTTGTCTTTATGTCCCACCCAGTCTGATGATCTCCATTTCATTCTCCTTTATTTTTTGTGGTTTGTGTTTGCTGCTTCTAATTATTCTTTTTTCCTTTGGAAAGCACTATCACCCTGTCCTTTTGCACTGGCGTTTTCCATTCATCCTGTTTAGGACTATCAGGCCCTTTCCTCTCTTCTGCTCCATGCTCTGAGGGTGAGGAGCAGGTCAGAAGGCTGTGCTGTGGTAGAGATGCCTTTGGGGGCAGGCAGCTGCTGTGGTGCACCACGCACCTGGGTAGGGTCAGCACTGGCAGCAGAGCTAACAGAGAGCACTGGTGTTTTTTGGTGGATGTTGGTTTGGTGACCTTTGACAGTGTGCAGTGTTAGTTGTGCCTCTGGTCCCTTCAGGTGAAATCCTGGCCTTGTGAAAAGCAGTGAAAAAAATCCTGTTTATTTCCACTTTTCTATCCCTTCTGGTATTCACGTTGATACCCACTCTCACTCGTTTTATCTATTTGTCTCCCGTGTTGCATGCATACAGACAGCTTATATCTTATTTTTCCCATGCAGCTGTGAAGAGTTGGAGAAGAGTCTTACCCTCATTTGCAATAAGGGGAAAACTAAAGATAGAAAGCTTATGACTTTTCTGGGGCTAGGAAGGGAATCCAGGTCAGGGCTGAGACTTCCATGCAGAATTTTTTTCTGCTTTTTAGTTCGCCAGGCCTTGCTTCCTCTAACGCTGCAAAGGTTTCCATCTGTGCACAAGTCGCCCTTGCTGTTCTGCTTAGTTGGAGGTGGAGTTATCACCTGCCTATCATCTCAATGACCTTATTTCCCTAGACTTGGAACACCGTTTTTTCCATCTGAACCCCATCTTTGTTCCTTTGTTGTTGTTCTATTAAAAATAACTCGCCTTTGAATCGAAATTGCGTGGAGCAGATTATGCGAGGCTTGTCGGCAGTAAAAAAGCATCTATTTTTTAGCATTTTTAAGTTTCTACATGTAGGATTTATTCTGAGCCCCTTGGTTTTGGTTGTATTGGCTATGGTGTCCCCACTTGGTTTTGGCAGGCTGGGAGGAGGGATTGCTGGCTGTCACTAGGAGATGTGCAGGTGGCAAAGCCATGAGTGGGTCCTCTCAGAAAGTGAAGTTAGTCATGGCTCTGGATTTCGTGGTCCCCAAAATCCCACGTTTGAGGAAACTGGTCTAGTGGAAGGTGTCCTTGCCCATGGCAAAGGGTTGGAACTAGGTGATCTTTAAGGTCCCTTCCAACCCAAACCATTCTATAATTCTGTGTTTGTACAAACAATGTATGTGTGTAGAATCTAGGAAATAAATGGCATTATGCTTTTTGTGTTATCAAAGTATATTTTTAATCCTCCATACCGATTTGTATTTTTCTTCCCAATTAAGAGAAAAATCAAAAGGTTTATTGTATGCTGGATGGGGAACAGGCTACCTGAGGATTCTTATTAGCCATGTCCTCCAGCAGTGAAGAGGGATAAGACTCGTGGATTGCAAAGACCAGGTCTGTCTGTCGTGTAGTTGTAGCTCCAGGATCTGTCCTATGGATTATACACTTAAGGTATTGAGCAGCTGTATTGAATGTTTTGCCCAAGTGAGCTTGGGGACATCAGTATGGCCAACAGCCAGGAGGATAAACCGTGCAAAAAGTAAATCCTTGCTAAATAGGTGGGTTATTTTTGTAGGAGGAGGTGGATGCCATAATTTAGTGAATCGGGCCCCTCTTTTTGCTTTGAGTTCTTGCCTGTACTGAGCACAACTGTTTCCTGACGTGGTGGGTCGCTACCCTCAACCTCAGGCAGCTGAAAAATTTTAAAAGGTAGGAGTTAAGAAAGTCAGAAGAACGTTTCAAACATAGCACATTTCTTTGTGTCCCGATGAATAAGTATTTCATTTAAGTATTTCATTTAGAAAAAGAAAATAAGATAAAACTTCAGAATAAGAACAATAAGCCCAAATTAGGTTGACAAATTGCTGGCAGCAGCTCTGTTCCTCCAGGGCAAGGGGATGAATGATTATACCTGCAGCCAATTCTCTGGTAGCCTGGAGGAGTGAAGGGTTGTCCAACAGGTAAAGGAATTAGCTGTTCCCCATCTCCAGTTGTTACACAAACACAAATGAGCCCACAAGAGGGCTGTGCTCACAAAACTTTTGAGAAGACATATATCAAAAGATGCTGAGTACAATTTTTATCACCTGTAATAGAAAGCTATTTATTTTATTTATGTACTTACGGCCAAACCTTTGGTTCCTTGGCCAGAAGCTCTTCTTTTCCCTTTCATGTGCTTGGTGCTGAAAAAAATCCATTTTATTCTTTAATATAAGCAGAAGGCAATAGTTTCTCCCGTTTTTGTATTAGTGTTAACTTGTGCTAGCTAAGGAATGTTAACTAATCCAGCTGCTGTTGGATTGCAATAATAAGTGTATGTAATGATATTTATATACTGCACAAAAATACCCAATTCAGCAGTTAACCAAATAATTTTGTCTGTAGCTTTTTTGTGTATTAAGGCTTGATGTTCACCGTGGTACAAGTCAATAACTGCTTTGGAGGCCTCATCAAATGTTCTTCTCCTTTTGATGGGGCCGTTGCACTGGGACTTGCTGGGGCTTGTGTTTTTCAGCCCAGCACATCCCCCAAAGTGGATGAAGAACCTCGTAATAATCACAGGAGGCAATTGGTGCTTCTGGAACTGTTTAAATATGCAAATTTTTGTTATTTCCTTTCCTTCTCCCTTTCCTTCTTTTTCTTCCTTTCTTTTTTATCCCCTGCTTATACCAGAGTACTTCGCAACCTTCAGAACCAAAACAAAAGTCAGGAAATGTATTTCAAATGCCATGGCTTGAGATAAAACGTGTGCTGTGGAAGGTCTTTTGCCCTTAAAGTGGTGCAGTATTAGGGCACCTGAATCCTCTTTTATTTTAAATCAGTCATGCGACCATGACTCGAATCAGTCACCAGCCAGACCATGGTTTTGGCACTAGAAACTATTGACCAGCAAGAAAGGCAGCGGTGCAAAACCAGTTTAAATCATGGGAACCTCCAGCCCAGCCTCAAAATCCTGAAATTACTTCGCT
>VZRO01001508.1:808153-846686 GCA_013397915.1 Daphoenositta chrysoptera | reverse complement strand
TTTATCTCAAAAAAAAAAAAAAAAAAAGTATGAAGTATTACCTACTTTATTATGTAGCCCTCTGGCATAGTAATGGCATGGCATATTTTTACTATAATATGGTAATAAAAGAATATGTAAAAGGCAGACAAAGGTTCTGTCTTTTCACTAAGGTGACCCCTGTTACCAAGTAACTGCTTTACTTATGAGCTTATTAAAAACTCAAAAAAAAATGAGCTTTTCATACTTCACAGGCATTGATGTGAAAATGAGCTGTCCTACGAGTAGTTTTCTTGATCATTTTTAGAACAATTGATTAGCCAAAGAGCCGCTGTCATTAGTTGACATTGACTGATAGCAATTTGTCACAAGCTCCGAAGGTCAGGCAGGCAGTGGAAGCCTCGGCTTGTCTTTGATTGACCTTTTCTGATGCCATTATCATGCGATCGGTTAGACTGGATGTGACCCTCGATTAGAAAAGACAGGGCATTAGTCAACAGGGGCTGCTCCCTGTGTTTTTCCTGCTGCTTTATGTATTGTGAATCCCGAATTAGGCGTAATGGGCTTGTTTGGAAACGGAGCAGTATCAGTTTTCTTGCCGAGGCTCTGCCATCCCCTTTCCTTTCCCTGCTTTTCCATCAAGCAGGCAGCGCTGGGTTTGCTGTAAATCAGCCTGAGCACCTGTGCCCTCTGCCTTTGACGTGAGATACGAGATTTTTAAGCCAGACCCATATTTATCTGAAACTCTTCCTGTAGGTGCGTGTTCTTCAGCAGCACCAGCATTAATTATTTTTATCTCCCCAGAATCATGTTTTATTTTTTAACAGTGATTGAGTGGTTGAGGATTATGCTCATAACATGATGTCAATTTATCATTCTGTTCTAAAGCCGGGGGGCGTGAAACTGGTTTTTTCCTCCTTCTAGTTTAGGTTTTCGGGGGTTTTTTTGTTTGGTGTTTTTTTTTTTTTTTGGTCTCATCAGCCTGATTCAGCTGTTAAACTTAGATTTCAGCAGTGCTAAGTCTGCGTGCCACAGCTAAGCAGAGTTGTGCTTCCAGAATGGTGCATGGGAGCAAGTTCTTGCTTGGAAGCGGGTGTCTGTCATGATTTGAGCATTAATCTAGTCCCAGTGTCAGGATTTATTTCAATCATTCACATTAGCTTAAATGTCTTTTATTAACAGGTGTTTTTCTTTTCGCTCTGCCAAAGCTAACTTAAATGCTTATAAACATTGCTTATTTTCCCTAAATTGTGGGTAACACCATCGTAAATGAACTCTTTTCCTTGTAAAAAAATCTTCCTTCCTTCCATTTGCCTTTCAGGGGAAACCTGAATTTCTCTAAGCACCAACTTGTTTTTCAGGTCAGCCCCCAGAGATAATAAGCAGTTCAAAACCAGCACAACCATTTCAGCAGGGTTTAATGTGACTTTCAGTTTTTGCTCAGGAAAAGCTTCCAGCTGGGAGGGGAGCAGAGAGAGACGAGCATGTCAGGAGGCAGATCCTTCAGGCTGAGCCTATTGCCATCATTGGCAGAGCAAAAGGAGGGAAAGAGACTTTGGAAACTGTTTACCTTTCAAGTGGCTATGGAAATACAAATATTCCTGACTTCTCGGCCCATCTGTAATCAAGCAGCAAAATCCATGTGCTGGAGTCCTTTTTTCTTTTTTTTTTTCCTATTTTCTTGGCAAGTTTTTCTAAACTCAGAGATGTCTACCCATTAAACATCTGTGTGGCTGTGCACAAGCCCATGTATACATAGATGTGTATATAAGAACATGGCCCTGACCCTGAACTGAGCATCCACTGGCTTTTGCAGCCCCCAAAGTGTGTCTGCACAGAACCAGGTGTGTCTTACTGACAGGGAGCAGCAGTGGAGAATCCTCACATTGCTAAATCACATCTTGGGCTGTTAGCTAAAAACTCTGGTGTAGGACTGAAGGACATCTTGCTTTCCTCCTTGGATGAGGCAGAGGGAGATTTGGTTTTTTAAGAAGTTACAGAAATAGGTTTGAAGTTTTTAGTGTCTGAAATGCCCCTTTCAACAGTACCAAAGTTGGGTGTTTTCAGGATGGCTGATATGATTATTTGGTGTTTTTTTGGTTGCTTTATTCGGACATGGTGGTTTTTTTCCTACACATCCTGGGTGTTTTCACTTAAGTTGTGGTGGCTCATTGGAGCTAATGAGCTTCCCATGTGGCCCATATTAAAGGCTATCTTAGTATGCCCATTTTAAGGGTTCTATCCTGTTTGCCTCTCCAGATCTCGGTGGCTTCAGCTGAGTCTTTTGCAATCTGATGTAGGCAGAGTGAGATTTTAAGGTGTGTGTCATTGACCTCTTTAAATCAGAGGTTAAAAAAACAAAAGTTGTGATCTTGAGATGTTTGAGAGCCATTTTATCACAAGGAGTATAAACTCATAAACACACTGTGTTTCTGGATGAGTGATGCAACAGGGTGTGCCATCAGGGTGCTTGGCACAAACCATTTTTCTATCTCTCACATGAAAAGCTGGGAGGGGAAAAATTACTAAGGTTGAAAGAGAAGTCTTTAAAATTAGTTGTGTGTGGAGAAAGTGGGTGCTTGTCCCATAATGCAGGAACCAAGTGTGGGTGTTCATGGCACAGGAGCTGTTCCAGAGTGTTCGTAGGTTTAAAACAAACAAAAATGTTTTATGTGTTGGGTGAAATTCATTGCTACAGAACAGCATTCTGAGGAGGTCAGCAGGGGACAAAAAGAGATAAGACCAATTCATGGAAAAATAGGTTCTTTTGTAGCTATTAAAAGCCCTGGTCCAGATGCAACTGCTGGCTCAGGAAGCTGCCCAAGTGCTGATTGTCAGGGGCACAGCTGCCTCTGTGTGCCCCCACTTTCCATGGTGTTTTCCTAAGCACCCCTTATTGTTCAGGACACACACCACCACAAGATCCAGTTACTTGGACAGATGTCCTCTAGTTTTGATGGTAAAATAATTTTTTATAATTCAATTCGGGAAATAAGTTCCTGGATATTTTTGTTTATCCATTTTTTTTTTCTTTTAAAGGCTCTTGCTAATGCTGGCATGCTTTTGTTGGGAAGAAAGTAGACATAGCTTGTATTTTCTTGCCCTTATTACCCCGATGGTGGGAATGGTTTGATGCTATTCATTCAAATTTGACAGGTGATTGCTTCTGTAAATGAATGCACTCAAATCATAATTGTTGCAACAGAATTGTTTGATTACCTGGCGGTAGCCTCTTTCTCTCTGATAGCTTTTGGATCACCTGTTTGCTGAGAGCATTTGACAGTCCTCATGTTTATTACCCAATTGAATGTCAGTAGCAATTGCAGCTAAAGATAAACGAAAATGCAAGTACTTGTTGACCTTGACTTTTTTCCACAAGATATTGGACTTGATGGCTCTATTGCTGTTGAACTGATAAGAGTTATAAACAGTAGTTGAAGGAAAATGTTTTATTCCCAGAGGAAAATACCACACTGCTGTGGGAAATGGCATCTGACTAGCACTCTTTGCCAAATTTGCTTGGTTCACCTTCATTTAGACTGTGGGAAAATAAAATACAAATTTCCTCTTTTATGACTTTAATATCTCTGCAAACATGAATTCCTGTGCTCTTTGTAAAGTTTTGTTGGCAGGCTGTGCCAATAACAGACAGCGAGCACGAGACCTCGCCGTGTTTTATGATGTGCTATAATGAGGATTCTCAATTCTTCCTCATTTTGGGGCTGATTTGATAATTACAGGGAGGGAGCAGAGCTTTATTCTGCTGTTCCATGGGAAGCTTAATATGTCTATAACTGGCAAGGGCTGGGAAATGTGTGGCTGTGGGTGGATATTGTGGGAGAGGGGCTGTGCTGGTGGGAGGACAGCCCGGGGACGAAGGCACAGTGATTGCAGGGATGGAGAGATGATATTTTCATAGGTCACATCTGCACCCACTTCTTTGGGCAAGGTCCCACATGGGGTCCTTTGCAGGTTTTTGGTAGGAGGGGGCCGATTTGGTGGTGGATTTGGGGAACGGGAGGCAGGGATGAGCTCCTGTCCCGACAAATTTTCCTGCTATAACCCCCCATATATATATTTATATGTATTTATTTCTAATCCTACTCTAATATGAAACCTGAAAGGAAGACTTCAGTGGAAACAGGAGCAGGCAATAGGCTTTGAGATCTTTCAGGATGAAAGTCACTGTATAAACATGATATGTAAAAAGCACAAAAGACCGTGGAATTATATTCTTTAAAACATAAGTCCTTCTTGTCTCAGCAGCTGCTCTGATAAACTCTGTGCAGTATTGTAGGAGCTTGTTAAAGCACCGAAATGCAGGATTAAGCAGTGCTGTAACAGTTAGCAGAGTCAGACTAGTAATCTTATTGCATTGTAATTTTTTGAAGGTAAGATTAAGCTGGCATTACATTATATGTTTGTGGGCGAGGGGCCATTCTTCAAGGGATTAATTAATAGGATCAGCACTGTAAGATGCCGACATAATTTTTTCTAAGCACAGTGATGCACACGGGCTTTTATTATTACTATTCCCTCTTTTTTTTTTTTCCTTCCAATTTTAAATTCATGAATGAGATGGGGACTTTGGGCAATCAGAGCAGCCTCTGCAGCTTGCAGCAGTGGTGATGTCAGGGCCACCTGTCATCCTGTAATTCATCGGGGACCACTTCTCACTGGCCTGGTGACCCACTAGTTGGTGACATGGGAAATACCTGAGGGAGATGCCTGATGTCCCTTCTACCCAAGCTGGGGTGGGATTGTAGGGCTGTGATTAAGGAAATGCCTGACACTGCTCTGGCAGGTCTTTGAATGAGCTAAAATCTTCCACCTTTCTGCTTTGGCTTTAGCCATGGTACCTCCTCCGTGCAGCCTTTGCTTTGACACGCTTGAACTTTTTCTGCTCAGGCCTGGAAGGTGGGAAAAGGCACGGGAGAGCCTGGCTGGGGCTGTGAGGAGCAGTGGGAGCAGTGTCACATCAGGGCAGGCACTGCCACCCTGCCTCCCTCTGTGGCTTGGGAACTTCCTCATGGCCAGGTGGTACCTCTGGCATCTAATAGCCATGGATTATTTATATATTTATTATTTATTATTATCGATATATTTTTATATATATAACTTATTTATATATTATAAATATTACTCTATTATGAGTATTTGTTTATATATTTTATTGTATTTTTTGTTCTCTTGAGCGTTTAAAAATCTCACACAGATTTTTCAGTCGGGTTTTTGCTGTTGCCCTTTGCTGAAGTGTAATGTGAAAGTGTGGGAAAGAAGAAACAGCATATAAATAAATAAAAATGCAGTGGGGACAGCCTTTTCAACTACTTGTCCCTTAGTCCTTGGTGTACCTGGGGCTGATTCTGTGCCATGGGTGAGAGATAGCCCTTGCAATTCTAGTTCTGTGTGTTGTCTCCAGGTTGTAAGTACACCTTTTGCAGGTTGTAAGTACACCTTTTGCAGAAGGACAGGAGAAGACCTACCAGGAGACACCACTTATGCCCTTGGAAAAGACCTAATGGTGGCAGACATCCCCTAACTTATTCCTAAATCTCTCCCAGTGCTCTGAATAGCAGTGTCACATGGATGCATGCTAAATATATTCCGGAGTCTGTAGTGTCCCAATGGACCTGGAAGAAGGCATATCTTCGCTTTCTCTGGTCAGCAAGTGAAGGTCGAGGAAGCAAGGGCTGTAGGATGGAGAATCTTTTTGTTGGTCTCACTGCAGTGCCAAGAGAATCTGCTCCCCTTCTCCCTCCCTGGCACAGCACAGAGGGAGGAACCCCACGGTGGAGTTCCTGCTTGGGGCCCTGGTTGTGGCACTGCATTGATGCCTTCCTAAAGCAGGGGGAAGAGGGAATGAGGCCAGCATTAACTGAACGGCTCGAAATTAAGTGTTATTTAAACTGGGGTTAAAGTTTCAGGGCACTGGAACGTCAGTGATCAGCCTCTTGCTGAAGAGCAGGGGATAAGATGCAGGCGAATTGCAGCAAGGGGGAAGAGAGACAACAAAGTGGAGTTGAAATGTGTTCGTGCTGTACTTCCCCTCCCTTCCCCACTTAGTGAAATATCTGCTTATCCTCTCCTGTCCCCTCATCCTGCCTGTGGCAATGAGAATGCCCCAGGAGAGGCTTTTGTGCAGGATCCTGCCCGTTGTCTTATTTTTGGTATCTGTCTACAGTAAGCCCATGCAAATTCTGCATGAGGTCAGCTGTGTAAAAGCAAGAATAGTGGTGATGTAAATTCAGTATAACTATTGGACAGACTTGGTGTGGTTTTGTGTCGTAGTTCTGTGATGGGCTGTGGGAAAGCAGGGGGATGTTCTATCTGTGAGCAGGCTGAGCCACAAAATCTTTGAATGTCAGTCTATAAATATTTATTGCTTGTGTGTGTTTGTTCATATATGTGCTTGGATGTGACTACTGCCCACTGCTACACGTTTTTATTCTGTCATCCTGGCAAGAAAAGGTGGTAAAACAACCACCCTTGTGAAGCACAGGGCATTTTTGGCACCTTTTGGAACCTTTCAAATTTCCTTTACAAGGAGCATTGCGCTAAGTTCCTTGGTGTTACAGCTGCAAGAAACAAATTAGGAAGCAGTGCTAACATTAGTGTCTCACCACATATTTAATCCAGCTAAAAAACTCCTGAGGTGGCCATAATTTACCAGGTTGAAGAGCAGAGAGGGCTAGCATAACCACCTCATTGAGAAATGTAAAGTGATGACTTGGTTTAATTTAATCCAAAGGATGTTGGTGACTTGGTTGAATTTAATCCCAATAAAGTAACCAGCTAACAGTCTGCAGGAGGAGCATGTTAGTCATGACATGGGAATATCAGCTCTTCAGCACCATTAATTATATTGCATCACTGAAAAGCAGAATATGCATATTATGCAATTTTACAGCGTGGCTTTCCATACATAATGTGCTAATATAAATTAGAATTGCTTCGTACAGATGACTTGAAATTCTATGTGTTACCAATATACAAATTTTATTTACAGTTGCAGTTGGTGTATGTGAAATGACAGTATTAAACTTAAAAGTGCCTCTCAAGTTGATAAATGCCAACTTGATACTAAACACATTAATACTCAGTTAAAATTAGCAATCAATTTACTTGGATATTGGAGGTTAGCCAGGGATGGATCTGAAGTTGTATTAGGTATATCGTACTGGTCTGAATACATCATATGGTGTTGCAAAAGCATTGTGCTAATTTTAGCTTACAAAGAGGATGAAGATAAACTGCCTGCTGCTAGTTTGCCATATGCTATCCTGGTGATAATATTCAAGTCGAAAATATTCTGCAGAGAGTCTTATTGTTTCAGTAAAAGAAAAGTGGAACAGAGTTAAGCAAATTCCTGCTCCGTAAATGTATACAAAATAATGAAATAAAACAAATCTCAAATGCTGGTAGATGAGATCTGTGAAATTTGTTTTGGTTTTATTGGCTTTCATGGGAGTCAACAATTTGTTTTAGTATATATTTGATCCAATTGTATCCATTTCTCGCATGTAAATCTTAAAATCAATCTAAATAAAAATCGAACTTTGTTCTGATAGGCAAAAATATAGTCTGAGCTGCTCCTAACTAGTTAAGCCTCCCATCCTTCAAGTTTGGTACAGGAATAAAGTCGCTGCCGAGCTGATTTTTCATGAGCTTCTCCCTTTGCTTTGTTTATTTAAAAACACAAAACATATTCCGGTTTCCATATGGGGAGGATTTTGCTGCTGTAAGTTCGCCGAGGAGCATTTGCCTTCTCCATCTGCATCTCTGGTTTGGGAGAGGGGTTTGTGGGGAGGGGGCCCGGACCCCCGGGGCTGCCAGGGCTGGGGGGAAGCTTTGCATTAGCAAGTGGTGAAAAGCTTGACCTTCGAGTGACCTGGGTCAAGCAAACCCCCTGCCAGAGTGTCCCATTTGGACACGGATACCTGTGGGGCGAGGGAAGAGATAAAGGAAGGGGGAGGAAGATAAAATAATCCCATTGACCTGGGAACTCCTCAGATATTACAAGCGAGGGAGCAGCGGGAATAATAAAAGAGCGGCAATATTTGCCTGCGCCCCGTGTCTGTGTAATGTCATTTCCAAAGGGCTGGGGCAGATAATAGCAAATGTGCTTTCGAGTATCAGTTCAATCTCTTGAAGTGGTGGGGAAGACTGGATGCTCTGATCTGGAGAGTGTAACACAATCCTCGTCGCTGCCGAGAGAATTGTATAAATGGACAAAGATCCCCTGATTACATCTTCTGCTAAAGTGTTAAGTAAAAGATCCTGGCTATAGGAGATGGCAGAGTCTACTCCTGTCTGTTCTTCTGGCTTGTTTTTATAGGGGTTTTCACAGGAACAAATACCAATTACCAAAATAAAAGCAAGCGGTGTGGCCAGTCTGTATCATGGTAGGACACATGCTCTTGAGTCAGTGTGGGCAGGAAGCTCGGCAGCTCTGTCCCCTCCCCATTGCCATTGCATCTTTATCTCTCTGCTTCATTGTTTGCCACTGGGTGCTTGAAATTCCAGTTTCCAAGTAAAAACTTCCTGTTTCTTGCATTTACATTCAGTTTGGTAAGACATAAATTTAGTTATCTATCAAGGAAGGTTTTTTTTGTCCCCTCTCTCAAGTAAGGCAAAATAGGAAGAAGAAATTAATTATGATTTGGTGATAAGAGGTAGAATTTTGCATTTTCCCAGATTCTCTCTGGCAGGAAGCATGAGGTTGTATTCTTGTGATAAGGTGATGGATGGGAGCTAAATTCAGCCTTTCCATCCTGAGTAATTTTAGAAGGAGCCCTGAAGTCCAGATCTTGCTTAGAAACAGAGATGGGCATATTCAGTCTTCATTAGCCGTAGTTTCCTTGCTACAGCATTGCTGAGTTTTTACTGTTCTGTGCAGTATTCAAAGCTAATAGTGCACGTGTTCTTGTAGTCATCTCAATCCTGAATTTCCCTCTGGAGTTTCTTTCTCTCCATTGCCTGGGAAAGGACTCGGGGAGGACTAATCACCTCGCTCAGACACTTGGCTTGGCAGTCTGACTGAAATGCTTGGAGTGAGCGGGGAGGAATCTGTGCTAAAACTCGGCGTTCCTTTGGGAAGGAAATGTTTGCTCTCTGTGGAGAAGCAGAGTAAAGTGTCTCGTGGTGCTGAAGATTAGAGGAGTGGGCTCAGGCATTGTAGGTATTGGTGAGGCTGTGTCCTCTGCAGCTCCTGAGCACAGTGGCCTGACCATCTCATGACACTCGTTGTGTTTGCAGATCTGCATGGGAAACTGAAGTGTTCAAAAATCTTGGCATTCATAGAAAAAATACATATATACATAGATATATATTTTAAAAATATTTTTGGGGGGGTTAGTGTCTGTATTCCCATGCCTAGCTGTCAGGAAGCCAGGATTCCAGCTTTCCCTAACATCAAGAAGTTGCTTGCTTTATTAGTGCATATGTGGTTTTGGTTGAAGGTTCTCATACGACCCTGGGAGCTGAGGACTTAAATATAAAACATGATGAATGGGGCTTCTGAAACTGTGTAGCCGTGCTTTGCTCAGCCTCCAACTAAACATCAGCGAGGTCTTGCACGAGATGAGAGGCTCCATGAGGGAAGCCTTGAAGCAAAACCTGTTGCTGAGCTGAGGTGGTGGGGATGGCCATATTTAGTTTTATTGTGCTGTTTGGGCACAGGGTCCTTTGGCACCTGGTGCTGCATCTGTCAGAACTTCTCTCTGTTTTTAAATATAAAATCAGAGTTTAAGCTGCTTCCACTCCAAGCTAACAAGGTGTACTCCAAGCTAACAAGATGTACATTGGTCCATTTAAGTGTACTAATACACGTTCAAAACGGCTCATTTTTCTACTTAATTTTTGTAGCCGTATCTGTAGCAATCCTGACTGGCACATGAGGTAGAGAGGTAAGGGGTTAATAATTTTTATGCAGCATATTGAACTCTTATTTCCATTTTGAAGTCCACTTTGGATGCTGTCCTGAAAAATATCTCCCAATTGTGCACTGTGTCCCCAGTGTGCCGCAGAAAGATGAAATTTAGTGAAATTCAGGGTGTAATTCCTTGGGAGGCTGGGAGTACAAAGCCCAAGGATGGTGCTGGAGGTTTGCAGGCGTGCAGGGCTGCTGGCAGCAGCAGCGTGGGCTTTCACTCAGCACCTTGTCAGCGTGCCTTATCTGGGATCTTGGGGGATGGCTCTGCAGGGCAAGCCCGGGGAAGGGAGCTGAGCAAGGTGTTTCCAGGATTGTCCTGGCAGAGGCTTTGTTATGAGCAATTCTGCTTGCTCTGCAGGAGAAACAACCAGCACAGATACTTGCAGTGCCTTGGGAAGTTGGGCTTTCCAGCGTGTTTGTTGGCTGCTCTGAGATTTTGACCTCTGTCTTTACAACTCGTGTAATCTTTGAGTGGATGTGTATAGAAGCTGCCATCTCGAGCCTCTCCTTTCAGGCTTTTTGGTGAGGTTCATGTGCAGCTTTGAATATGCATGAAGTCTCCTGGGCTGCTAAAGGGATGAGCACAAGGGATAGCTTCCCCATCACCTTACAGGCAATTGCCCTCTCCAGGTCAGTATTTCCTTGTTCAGGTCACTGCTGAGAATCATATTCATTGCAAATGTGGTGCTTATGTCAGAGTATTTTCCACAGAAGCTGTTAAGTACAGGTGAGAATGCTTTTCAGCTGAACTTTGGATTTCAACCCATGATTATAGATGAAAAGCTGTCTCCTCACCTGCCTCAGCCACGACTTGCAGGTGCAGCTGGCCAGGCATTTAAAATGACAAAACTCAGAGCTGCTTTGCATAGGAACCAGCATCGTGATTAGCAATGGTTCAGAGGCTGGCATTGCTGGCAGCTGCTCAGATGATTCGCAGGTATTTGTGAAAGCCTTTTCCAGTCTCAAGAGAATCACCTGTTTTGGCATCAGTGAGTGTTGTTCCAGAAGTGCAATGGGAAAGAGTGCAGATCCATGACTAGAGACTTGCTTTTCTGCCTGACAAGCCTTGGTGACCCAGTCTTGAGGCTGAGATATTTGCCTGCAGGTCCTGAGACATCAGCCACACAGCAAAAGTTGTGTATGGAGGAGGAAAACAGCTAAGACACAGTTGGAAAATTGTGTTTGCTCAACATGCAATGAGTTTATAAGAAGAAATTCATTCGGAGTGGAAGCAGGAAATAGTATTTACTAGGATTTATTTGACTGCTCCAGGATACTTTGAATACAGGTTTTCAAGTATTTTCTTTCCTTTTTTCCTTTTCCATCTAAGCACATCTCTAATATATATATATATATTACAAAGCTGTCCTGACCTTCATCAAAATGGTCTGCTAATGTTTTGCCTGCCTTTATCAAATTGCAGTATGAAAGAACCACTCTGATTCATATTTTTAAGGGATGTTATTCTGACCTCAAAAACTGATACTTCCTTAGCCAGTTCCAGAAAGCCCTTTCTGTGGTTGTAGTCCCCATTTTTTCAGCAATTAAGACTCAGGTGGCATCAGAATAACAGCTGATTTTAATAACCACTTTAGCCACCTCCGTTTTGGGGAGGAAGCATGCAGAGCTTCTGCAGAGCCTCAGAGCTCTGTGGTATGACCTCAAGTGACCAGACACAAAAACCAGT
Organism: Daphoenositta chrysoptera; assembly: GCA_013397915.1. Lineage (NCBI taxonomy): Eukaryota > Metazoa > Chordata > Aves > Passeriformes > Daphoenositta > Daphoenositta chrysoptera. The sequence goes on along the minus strand of VZRO01001508.1, from coordinate 835,086 downwards.
GCAACTCTTGAACGGAAAGGTCTGCATCATCCAAACTGTGCTGACTCTGGTCCAAGAACACACTGTTTACCTGTTCCTTCCAAATTGGTCAATTTTCTGCAAGGCTGAGATGTGGGTGTTGGGGGATTTTTTGCTTATCTCAGTGCAGCTTGGCTGGTTTTCACAGAGCTGCTCTTCACTAGCTTGTAGATGTATGTTGAGGATTGTGTTTTCTGTTTTGGCCATTGAAGCTGAACATTGCCACTGTTGACCTAAATTTACCACCTCTTTTGTGTCTGAAAGTATTTGTATATTCATCTGCAAATGTGCAGGCTGACCACTCCAATCAGAAGCATCAAATCTTACCAGCTAACTCCAAAATGCATCTTGCTGAAGGCAAGGTCTGAAAACACATTGCCATGAGCACGAAGCAGCCAAGCTTCTGTCTGGCCCTTGAGATGTGTACCCAGACCTTAATGAAGGGTGGGGTTTTCCTTATTCCAATAAATAGATTTTGTTTGGAAAGGTGAGAGGCAGAAAGAGAGAATGTATTTTCGCAGTCCTAAATAAAAGGCTATTTATGCCTAATACATTGGCAGAATTATTCCGGAGCAATTCATCCACGAGAAAATATGATCCTTGTGTCACTGCCAAGGTCAGAGAGACCTATGGTGATCTGCAGAGTAAGTTCAGGTCACCCAAGTTAAATCTGCCCAGGGGCTGACTTAGCTCATGCACCACATTTTTTCCGAGATTAATAAAAGCAAACATCTTCTATAGATGAAGGCAGGGCTAAAACTGTGGTCAGCTCTCTCCCTGGAGCCAAGGTCTCCTGCTTTTCCGTTCTCCTTTCCAGGTTGCTCCTTTCATTTCCTTTCCATTCTTCTCTTTTCCTGGCATTTACAGGATGCTTGGAAAAGTCTGTCTTTTCCTTTATGAGGCAACCAATGCCTATAAAACCTTCCTTGATATCTGCACGGGCAGGAAGGACACGGGGACAGTGCTGGTGTTTGACCCGGCGCAGCGTTGGCTTCTCTTGTCCTTGCACATCGCCCATCCTGAAAGCTGAGGTGGAAAAGGTGGGGTGGGCAGCAGAAATGTATTCCTGGTTAGCCTCAGCTGAGAGGGTGCCACCTGAACAGAAGGTTTGGCAGCTGTGAAGGTGAAGTGGTGGTTTTGGAGGCACTGCAAGGCTGCCTCGGGAGGGGAGAGATGGGGTGGTGAGGCTGGGCAGGTGAGAGTCCTCTTCCATCCCTGGTGGGTGGAAGGGGTGAGACAAGGTCCTCAGCCCTTTCAACGAGGATGTGGCTGTTTCATCAGAAAAGTGAGATTGTTCTTCCTTGTGGTCTATACCTGCCATGGGGAAGCTGATGCCTGTGGTTTCAGCCTGCTAGAACCTGAGGTTTTCTTTAGCTTCCTTGGTTACTCATTCATGTCATTTAAAGTGCATCAAATCACTGAAAGCAGTCAGGTTTTGCTTTCTACACATTTGTACTGCTGTTGCTCTTAGGGATAATGACAAATGCTGTGAGTTGTAAAAGAAAGCAGAAATAATTTTGGCTTGCATTTTGAAGGATGTATACATTTTGTTTATTTTTTCTTAAGACATGGATGGCTTTTTGCAATGACCCAGCTTTGCTTTGAGATTTCTGTGGGGTTTTGGTTAAACACTCTTAGGGAGTCAAAGACATGAGCTGGAAATGGCTGAGTTAACTCATTCCCATCCTTCATCCCTCTCGCAGTTGGAACTTTGATGCCATGAGATGTAGTGACATAAATAATAATCAAATTCTGGAGTGCACCAGAAGTTTGTCCCTTTCCTCCTATCAGTTTGCCTATTCCAAGTAATTCTAGGCAGGTAATAGCTAGGAATATGTAGTGATGGAAGATGAAAGAGGTAAAAATAAAGTGAACATGCTCCTGTAGGTGATATTCAGGGGAAGTTTTTAAGTGTCCAGCATTGATTTGACTTTTCTTTCACCTTCACTGTGTGTTTTGGACTCTGATAGCTGTTTTTTTTCTGGACGATCTGCATTTGGATCTGTTGTTTGTTTGTTTTAATTTGGAAAAAAACCCACACCTTAAACTGTAACTGCACTGTAAATCAAACATCAAAACACCAGAAGCTGTGATAGAAAGTCGTAGGAAGCCAAAAACATAGCAGTGGCTTGAATACATTAAATGGGAGCCTTAGGGGACGTGCTAACTTGGTGGGACTGCAGTCCCTGAAAGGGCTGTCACTGCCTGCGTGGCCCTAGGCAGGGACCATCGGGGACCACAGGACCTGAGCCACAAGGAGCAGGGTCAAGACCACCTCCCCATCACTGTTGTTTCTCTGGAAGGCTCTCTGAGCCCCCTGAATTTTCAGGATGTCGTGGAGGGTGGGTTCACACCTGGATGTGCAGAGGTTGTACCCTGGCCTGCCCCTCGGAGCCACCCCACCTCCCCGTACCCAGGGAGTGTTTTGGGGGGAAATGTTTGCAGCAGAAGAAGAGTTAATGGCCTGGTCACCACGGTGGTCATTGCTTGATCCCTGTCATCCTGTAGAGCCCCAGAACGTGGGCAGGGCAGAGAGCAGCAGGAGCTGTGTGAGTGTGCAGTGTGCCTGTTTGCTGGATTTGGATCTGCTGGCCATCAGAGCCCACGTCACCATGCCTTCCCTCCAAAGCCTGGCTTCAGGATTGTTCCTTCCTGTTGGGCCTTTCTTAAGTGCCACCTCATCAGAGCAGATTTTCCTTTTGTGCTGGGAGAGGAGCAGTTGAGTGAAAGAAAATTTTGTGTGAGCTTGGCTCTGTCAAATTTACTCCTTTTGGCTCCTCACCCCCTTGCTGAGGAGCAGCCTCCCACTCTTGTCACAGGTACTGCAGAGCAACCACCTTTTGCTGGAAGAACAAGAGCAGTGGGGTTAGGATGCTGGATAGCAAGGAGCAGTGGGGAAAAACATTAATTCTGTGTACGCCCTTCCCTTGAAAGGTCTGGCAGGGGGATGCCTATTTTATGTGTTTTTCCTGAGTTGATTACACCCATGGTAACATAAGGTTTTGTCTTTGGGGGGCAAAGCAGGCTGCTTCTGAGCATCCCAGACAGTGCTGGGACAGGATGAGGGGAGGAAATTCGTGGTGCAGTCCAAATGCCATCCATTCGGTTTATGATTGCAAATTTTTCTTATATTTCCTTAGAAAACAGGAGTAGAGTTGATTTGGATCCAAGTCTTGCTTTGCTCATATGAAGCCCAGGCAGTGGAAGATTTGCAAGTCCCTGGTGTTCTGACCCTCTCTGCCCAGTAGTTTAGGCCAGCAGAGGGGTGGACCTCAAAGACAGCTTGTGGGAGTGGTTCTTCTGGGTGGACATGGGCAGCCCTCTTCTCTGCCCTCCTTTCCGTGGCTGTGAGCTACAGGGTCATGCAGTGGCAATTACCAGGTTGCCTCACAAAGATTTTTGGATTAATGCTCCGTAACAAATCAAAATTATCTTCCTCTTGCTTTAAGTAAGAGCAAATCATTAATTTGTGTCCTGACTTTAAAGCCAGGTGTTTTTTCACTAGCTGCCCAGTCAGGACGGTTCAGTGGCTGTGATTTGCTGGAACAAGTGGATCTTTATAAGGCTGTGTGATATGATGGTTGGTTTTTAGCAATGGCAGTAGAGATGTTGTTACTGTCAAAAGAGAAAATGTAGATGAGATGGGGGCATTTTACTCTCATCGCTTTTAGATCTGCCTTTTGCAGTTGCAAAGTGACAATATATGTCACTGTATGTGGGGAAATAGATTATGTGATGCAGCCATGGCATGCAAAGTGAAGTTCAACGTTAGTTTTCTTTCATTTGTGTCTTGATTTTTATTGTCAGATGATGTAACTGACGGACTAGGGACAGGGAAAATGTTTTGGCTTTGATGCTGCTTTACAGTGGATGGCAGTAGAAGAAAATACATTGCATATCCACGAGAAGTTTTTTACTTGACACAAACCACACGGCAACTTCCAATGGGAAATATCTCGTGTGGGTTTGTTAGGTCATGAATCCTGAGTTGCCTGAGCTGCAGCTGGACTAATTCTCTCCTGTTCATTGTGGCTGGGTAACTCTGGTGGCACAGGGGATCCAGCTCTGCAAAAGAGGATTTGGGGCAAACAGCATCTGAACTATAGTTCCTGCAGTGCAAACTGCAGCTTGGGCCAGCACTGACTGGTCTTGAATCTGCCCAAAGTAAAATGCTTTCACTTGGCTCAAGAATCCCAAGTCTTTTGGTTTGTCTTGCCCCACTTTTTTTAAAACAAACCCCTATTTTCAATAGGATAACCTCATTTTGAATTATTTGGACAGTGTCAAGGTTCTGGCATGTATTTTCTGTTGTCAAGCTGGAAATGTACAGCATCTTCTCCTCTGGAGCAGGCATGTAGGCAGGACCCAAGGCAATTTAGCTGTGTTTAGGGAAGGAAGCCTGCTTAAATGCTCCCCATAATAAACTGTTTCTACAGATAATACATCCCTTAGTTTATACGTAATATGCTTCTGATCTTTGCTTTGAGCCTCTTATAGCTGCTTGTGCTCAGTCCAAGAGTCAAGTGTCTTAGGAGCTGGATAAACACAAAGATAGAGCCAGTTGTTAAGGAGCTATAGAGATTTACAGAAGTTGACCTCATGGCCATTTGGGGCATTAGTTGGGCATGTTTCCCCCACGGAGGAGCAGCCCTGTGCTCCTGCTTTACAAGGCAGTGAGCAATTCCTGGGTGGAATCCAGTGGTGGATTTACCTGTGTCTCAGTCAGATGTAGCTGACTTTCCATGGAGAATGCAGCTGGTGGGACTAGCTCTCCTGATGAGGTTGGAGAGAACAGGTTTCATAAAAAAGACCTGTCTTTGAACAAAAGAGAGGATGAGCTTTTCCCAAGAAGTTGTAGAGTCATCATTGTGGCTTTTAGGTTAGGGGAAAAAAAAAACCCCAGTAACTTCTAAAGCTTTTTACCATTCTTAGTTAAAGCAGGATGTTTTTCTGTTTAACCAGATACTTTTCTGTAGGGTGTTTGCTTCCAACTGCTCAAAGTAAACTTTTGTTGCTGGCAGCAGAAAGTTGTTTGCTTCCCATACAATGAATTGCTTTCTTTTTAGTATTTCATTCGGTGATGCACACTGCCAGAAATATCACACAACTTACCCATAATAGTGTAGTTTTCTGAACCTCATTAAGAAGTGCAAGAGAAGAGGTTTCCTAAATTTCAGCTATAAAAGGCTGCCAAAGAAATGAAAATGAATAAAATCTGGGGGTTTTCCCCCACTGTTCATCAATGCTGTTTTTACTCTTTGCGTAGACAACTAATTTTCTAGTTGCTTGCCTAAAGGGAATTCAAATCAAAAAAAAGATGGTTGTGTTACTAGAAAAAAGGTCCTCCTGTCTCTGAAGAACAACGATTCAAGAAAAAACTTTGAAAGTTTGTGAAATGCCAGAGTGTAATTTATACTTGTCCAGGTTATGCTATCTATAAATGTTTGTGTAGGATATTTTTGCAACTGTGTCCTTTAGTATCTTGTAAATATGGATACTATCTGTGACTGACAACTTCCCACTGTTCCTGTCATGGTCTGAATCCTTGCATGAAACATGTGCTGCATCTCCTTAAGAGATGTGTGCACATCCAGACACGTGGTATTTGTTCCTTGCTAATGCTCATTTTCAACCTTGTTCCTCATTAACTTTTTATTAAGTATATTTGAGAAGGCTTTCTCCTTAAGGAATATGAGAAAAAAAAAGGTCCCTCATCAACACCACTTTTCAAATTCACAAGCAGAGCTCCATCATCATTGTAAAATATTTTTGGGGTGTTCTGTCGGCCATTCAGTGTGCTGAGATGATTGACCTCAGGAACCCCAGGAGTGGGTGCTTCCTCAAATCTGGCTAACCATGGATCCAAAGGAATAGAAAATGCTTTGCAAATAAAGAAATTGCATGGTTATTTTATGTTTCCTGAAGTACCTTTTTGCTGGTAGTCCCATTCTCAGCTTGTGTGCCTTGGCAGATTGAGAGTAGATTGAGAGCTGTCAGTGGGTTAATGTTACATATGCAATATATGCGTGTGTTTAAATTTTAAAATAATGTGTTTTGGGGGAATCTTTAATGCCAAAACTTCTATTTCTCCTCAATGGATTGGTTTAGCAGCCAGGGACACAGCCACAGACTGTCAGTGCCTTCCAGCTCTCTCCTGGCATAGCTGAGCACAGCCCCTGTGCTGCTCAGTTTAACCACCTTGCTCTAAGGAGGAACGATACTCTCTGAGTAGTGAACTTGTCCTTCAGCATTTGTGGGCACAAATAATAGCTGCACTGACTCACGTCAGAGTCATTTGGGTGGGACTTTTGCTCACCACATTCCTAGGCCAAGTTGGAGCTGGTTGTGTCAGAAGCAAATTGAAAAATATAAAGAAATTTCCACATTCTTTGGTTGCCCAAGACCATTCAAAGCTGGTGGTCTGAAATGATGATCCTTGTTCTACTTCCTGTGAACAGTAGATTGTAGCAGATTTCCTCCCTTGCTTCACAGAAAAGCTTGTTGCATCTGTGGACCTGCTTTTTGAGAATTCATGATTTTGTACCTTATAGGAGAATTTCACACATAAGCCTGGCTTTGCTCCACAAAAAGTCATCATGGTGGATGTGTGGGTATCCAGCAAACTGGAGTTTTGTTTCTGTAAGGGATAACATAGGTAAAGCTGTGGAAATTACAGTAGTTACTCTAAATTGGCGTATGACACGGGAGAAAGGTTAAGGAAAGCAATTTTGCCATTTAAAATCTCTCTAGTACATTATGTTGCTTAAAGCTAATGAATCTTGCTTTTCAGTTACCTGGAAAGGTTAATCAAGAGATTTTGGTTCTTGGAGTAGTTAAAATAGAAAGGAACCAACAGAGCTGTGGACGGACAGTGAACAGTTAAATATTTGGCTTAGGCAATTTAGGATTCCTCATGCTAGCAGAAGCAGGAATTTGAGGAACTTGTATCTAAATGCCTGTAAAAAAAATTAGGATAGAATTAAAAAAAAAAAGACACTACTGAAAAGACCATGTACTTTGGGCCATCCTGTTGGGTGTTTCAGTTCATAGCACTGAACACAATATAAATCTAGTACAGAAGTCAACAGTTTTTGTCCAAACACCGTGTATATTTAAGTTATATTAGCTCATGAAATACAAAATTAAATGCAAACTGTGAAGTTCTTCTAGGAGGCAGAAACTGTTTTTAACAGGAGACATTTGGACACTTACAAATAAGTTGAATATAAGGAGCTTTTAGTCAGTCCACTTAAAAGTTGCTCCAGGCCTTTCCTAGGGCTTCTGGGTGCACATCTTTCACATTTTCTCCTGTGAACTCCTTAAAGCAGTGGATTTAGATGCCTATCTAGAACTGGACTGTATAAACTGGAAATGTTCATCATATTGTTTGGTGTACCTCAGCAAAGCCAGTGCCCTGCTCTTACCCCCTCCCAGAAAATTGAACAGTAGACCCCAAAAGCTCTCTCAGATCTCCTGTCAGAGGTGTGGGAAGCAGCCTTTTCAGAATAGTGTGGTTTTCTTTGATATAAAAAATACTTGTACTCCAAATGCAGACTTGATAGTAGGACAGGGCTACGTGGAGTGAGAAATAACCTGTTACATCTGGTGGAGGTAATTTTAGTAAAGCTGTATTTGGAACTTTGATACTGAGGTTTCTGGTCACTTAAAATCATTTGAGGACGCTCCTCTGAAGAGCTCCATGCAGAGGTGTGGATTTTGTAGTCAAGCAAAGGGCCAGCGTTTTTAGGACATCTGAATTTCCAACCTTTCAGAAACCTCCACAGCTTGGGATTGGGAATATTTACGTCATATCTGGGCAGCCTCGATGGCTGAGCTCTGAGAGTGGATTTGGGAGCTGGAGGGGCTGAAAGTTGCCCAGCTGTGCCACACTGCCAGACTTTCCAGCGTCGCAGGGTGATGACATTTAATTTCAGGTTGGTGTGGGAGTGAGGGAGACTTTGAATCACCAGGGAACTTTGAGACTTTGTCACCAGGGAACTCCTGCCTCGTCTGTGGCTGCTGAAGACGAGTGCCTGTGCCAAGTTTCTCTCCAGAAGCACCTATTTTGTCAACAAAGGTTTATAACATATCACCGGGGACAAAGAGAGCATTACCCACTCGAGGGGCTGCTGTAAAGTCGCTTGCCCTTTGCTGCTTCTGCCTCTGGTTTTTGGGGCAGTGGGAGGGGAAGGGAAGTTGTAAGAGGTGGTGCCAGCAGAGAGGGGGACGCAGCGAGAGGAGCCCCTGCTGGCATGGCCAGTCCGAGCCATTCAGCAGGGCTGAATACCATAAATGCTGCTTTATCCTTTCTTGAAAGGAACGAGATAGCACAGCCTAAATGCCTGGGTGTGCTTAAATAGGCAACTCCGGGATGCTGGGGCTGAGGGCGTTTGAAATTGGAGCTCCCCAGCAGCCAGGGAGCTGCCACAGGTCACCTGCCTCGCTCCATGGGGACTGGCCCAGGTCTGGCAAGAAATCGTCCACGGACGAATTGTAGTACAAATTCCTTTCTTTGTTGGTTGGCCTCTTTCACTAGACCATGGCCTATAAAAAATTGTGTAAAAACAATTCTTAAATATTATTTGAAAGGGCAAACGGCCACGCTGAAAGGTTTGACAGTTTGACATATAGCTCCTGGTTCTGCTCGCCAGGGAACGGGCGTGCGGAGTCCGGGCTCTCCTTCTGCTCCTTACAGGCTCTGCATTTGTTGGTTTTTTTTTTTTTAAATAGCATCTAGTTGCTGTGCAGAGTTGCTGCGCTCCCAGCAATCTGACAGGCAACGAGTCTGCTTCAGTGATCTTAAATCCTTTTAGACTAATTTGCGAGCGAGCAGAAAAACAGCTAGCACCTTCGGATCCAGCGCTCAAAACCAGGGAATCAGGTATTGCCAATTAAAGTGCCATTTCCAACCATCATATCAAGACAGATTACTTGCAATTCCTCTGATAATGTCACGCCATGCCTAAAGAGAAAGCGAGGTGGAGTTTCTCCGTGGACAAAGGGTCTGCCTGGACCGAAGGGATGGGCGAGCAGGGCAGAGGGAGGCACGATGGGGATCATGCACACACCCTTGCAGAAAGGCCAGTGGTGCGCCCGCTCTGACCCCAAACAGCCATGGGCCATTCTGCAGAGCCCGTGGCCCCCCAGCCACTGGCCTGCCAGTTAATTGCCACACGGACTTCGTGACACATGGGCAGATAATATGACATTTTCGGTTTCTGTCACTAGCAAACGCCACGGCGTTGCTTGCACTAGTTGCTAAGAAGCTGTCAGAAACCATTAGCAGCTGGCTAAAGTTGCCCTATGGCATTTCCTCATGGCATCAGCAAAACAAGCATAAATCACCCAGCGGAGCCTCCCGCTATACTAATGAGGCTGTAAGCTTGTTTATGGACTAGCATCATTTCTATGATTATTTCCACCTTTTCAGTTCGCCTTCATTTTGGCGGCAGGAGAAGTCAACTTCAGGAGCAGAGTTGCCACCGACATTTTACAAATGCAGTTCGTAGCTGCTACCGTGTGGCTGGTCAGTGGTGCTTCAAGTTTGTTTAGTGATCTTTAAAAGGAGGAAAAGAGGGGGGAAAAAAAAAGAAAGGGAGGGGGGAATCTCTGGAGACCTCATGGAGGTGAGTGTATCGAGTTGCAAAGTAGATGGAAATACTAAAATCCACAATTGACCATTTAGACTTCTCTCTGTGGTTTCAGTCTTAACGGGATCAATTTTCCATTTAAAAAAAGTGGAAGAGGTTAAACAATTTACAGAAGTCTACTGAAGCATTTGCTCCGAGGATAGCCGGGCGCTTTCTTATCCTCTCCCTGCTTTTCACTTTCTCTAACTTGTGTCGGCCGAGGCCAGGGTTTATTGTTTTAGGCTTTTCTGAACATACACCAGTATTTACACTGGATTGAAAGCATTTGCTTCCAATGAAAATCTTGTCTTAGATTACAGCCCAGCAGTGTAATTTCCCTCCCAGATGGGAGTAAAGTAGCAGTATTTGCCTAAAAACAGTAGGAAGAACAAACTGTGCATTAAGCCAAGGCTGTTTTTGGCTTGAGCTAATGATGTAACAGAAACCTTTTATTTGGGATAGGTCACTGCCCGGGATTGAAGGAGGTGATCTGGCTCGCGCTTGAAAGGTTTCTCCATTGTATCTACATAAGTCTTCACTTAAAAAATCCTGTTCCTAATGCTTCTGCTTTCATACAGCAGAAATAAACAGGAAAGGTTCTGGGGAGTGTTATAGGTGGAATGCAGAAAGCTTTTCCTCCCCTAATGGAGGATATAATTCAGGTGCCCTGGAGGCATGCTTTCAGGAATTCTCTTGCCCGAGGTAATGGGAAGCTAAGGCTGCTTGAAGGCCTTGATTATCTATTGATGCACAAAGCTGGAAAAAAAGTCATCTCCCTTGGATTATAGTAGATATTTCCATAAATTATCAATGAGTCCTCCTCCCGTCAGGCATGAGGCAATGCCTGCTAAATTAATCTGAAGGGGGTTTGAAATGAGTATATTTTTTAAAAAATGGGGTGGGGGGGAGAGGGTGGGTGGACGATGGCAGGGAGGTGGTGAAAGGCAGTGTCATTAGGTTAGAGGCTTTTCATTTTTAATCAATGAATGCGTAATACTTTTCTTTTCCTTGTTTGCCTCTCGCAGACAGAAAGTAGATTAGCCCGTGGAATTTTAAATGCTGTTGAGTTGTTTCCTTTGCTCATGTTTCTTTTATGAATTATTATTTTATATGGTGAATTGCTTCTCTGTATAAAAGCCCTTTTTTACATACTGGGCTTTCAAAGAATTCATTGGATATCTAATTTCTTCATAAAAATCTTGTGTTTGTCTGTAACTACCCAAGGTTACCGTTTCATTAAAGACACAGGCCAAGTTGTAAGGACAATTATAAATTTGCCACGGTCAGTAACATGCTAAGAATATAACACTAATAATAGCTTTTTTTTTTTTTTTTGGTGCTGAAAGCTGTTTAACAAATCATAATTATGACAGTCTGTATCCCTTTTTTTAAAATATATTTTATATTTGTCCCTAACAGAGATAGTCTGTATTCAGCCTAATTGAGATTACTTTCTTCATCATTCTTGCCCGGGGGTGTAAAAAACATTTGCCTAATAACATCACAAATCCATGTTGCTGCAAATACAGTGTCCTTGGAAGCCAGGATATGTTTTTTCAGTCCACATGCAGTCAATGCAAAGACTTATTTGCTCTGTGGGCTTGTTTATAAACTGTTTTCAGTGTTTGCAACAAAAACTGCATGCAAACTGCTGGGCACTGCAACTTTTGTTTTCCTTTGGCTGCTAACCCATCGGCCCAGACCCAAGCTGGCTGCTACACAGTGGCATCCCCCCACAGACATGTTGCTAATGTGATGAGCACTGCCTGAGACCTTCTCTGAATTAAGGAAATTCCTTCTGGATCAGTGGTGGTTTCACAGAAGCAGACACCTATTCCAGACCCTGGCACAAAGCAGGGCATTAATTCCTAATGGTGTATGTCGAGTTGGTGCCTGCTTATCCCACTCTGAATTTCTTTTGGCTGGGGCTGGGAAGAGGGGAGCCAGTTAGCCACCCACCTCCCACCAAGGAATCAGGGGAACTCAACCACCTGTGAAAGACCTAACATGAGCAATGCCTCCATCATCTGTTGTTTCCTGAATTTGTCCAGAGAATATGATGCTGCAAGAGAGCTGCATTCACCCCACTTTTCACACCCCAGGGTGGGATGAGGCGCCCAGCTTCACACACGTCATGATCCCCATCCCAGAGCACCACTGGTACTTTCCTAATTGGCAGCTCAGCCAAAGCAGCTGATTGGGATGAATCTTTGGGAAGTGACCTAGTGTGAAGAAGAGCCAGCACTTCCACCTTTGCAAGCTGGATGCTTGCAAATCTTTTTTTATAATTCGTAAGCACTTTTTGTTCTGGGTTACCACGGCAGAGATGGCCACACTGTCCTTCAAGATAAACCAGAATGGGGCCAACACATTTCTGAGCCCCTCCCTCTCCCCATGTCTCTCCCCCCCTTCCCCCAACCCCTCAACCCCTGGTGAATTACGGTGTTAAAGAATTTATACCTCATTTAAATATTCATGCAGTTTATACCCAAAGCCAGGCTTCGGCTGAAGTATATAAAGGTAGCATAAGTCAAAATTTGATTCACTATATTTACAGGTGACGGCTTGGACAACAGTGTAGCTTCCCCCAGCACAGGTGATGATGATGATCCAGATAAGGACAAAAAGCGACATAAAAAGCGTGGCATCTTTCCCAAAGTAGCCACAAATATCATGAGGGCATGGCTGTTCCAGCATCTAACAGTAAGTGAACTCTAGATCACATATGCAAAATAAAACATGGATAATGTCATAGTTGTAGTAGTCATAGAAAGCAAAAAATACGTGTGATGTTGCTGCCAGGCAGTAGAGGAACTTTTCCGAGCAGAGTTGTTGTTGTTGCCTCATTTTCTAGATGCCAGGGGAAGAGCATAGAGCGTATGTTTTTTATGGTATGGGGTTTTTTTGTGTGTGTGTGTGTGTTGTTTTTAGATTTGTTTGTTTGCTTGAGACGCAGTTGTTAACAGGACATCACTGCCAAATGTGATTTTGATTTAAAGCTCATATTAATATAACCTTGCAGACCTGTCCTGCTTTGCAGCTCCCCTCAGCTGATGTGGGAATCGCTGCTTTGGAGCACAGAGCAGCATTTGGCCCCTGGTTCTGCGCTCCAGAGAACTGCAGAAAACAATTGGGGAGATTAAAAAACAAAGCCAAAAGCAAACAAAGACCTTATTCAGATGTTTGTCAGACATCATCAGAAGCTTCATGATGAAAGGTCTGAATGTATCTGGTTTAATAGCAAAGTATAATTTTTTTCTTTGAGACGTTCTCATTCCCAGAGTGTAAGTTACCCCTGTATTTAATGTTAGGAAGTGGTGGGGGTATACACAGTTATTTCTGTTACCACAGCTACCTGTATGGGGTTTTTTTTTTATTCCTGGGATTAGAAATCAAAGCTCTGGACAGGTGTGTGAGGTTAAGCTGGATGCTGGAGCTGCTTTCAAGGCTTTGTATTATGTACCCCACCTTCTAACATTAGCATTTAGAAAAGTGTTTCTAATGCCATTCTCCTTCTTCATCAAATTGTGGTGATCTGTCGCTGTGTTTTTTTCTGCTGTGGGGATCTGGGCTTTGAGCCCCAGGTTTTTTTGTCTCTGCCTTTCTGTGCCAGGAGGATAAGGGCCAGGCAAGGGTTGCTGGGGTGCCTGCAGGTGGTTTTTAAGAAGGGCTCTTGCCTCTAACCCCAGTGTCTGACTGTCCTCTGCCTGTAGTTAGGGTCAGGCTTAACCCAGAAGCTGGCCAGCTTGCCCAGCCCTGGTGGGAGCTCTGCCAAGGGTGTGCTCTAAAGCAGGAGAAGCACTCATGCCCATCACCCCTCCATGCCCTGCTGAGCCAAGAAACCAGATATCTGCCACGACTCTTGTCAGCACGGGGATCAGGCAGGGAATCCTGTGCTGTGCACTCCTGGGCTGCTATGAATGAACCCTCGTGTTGGAGCCCTGCTCCTCGGAGGCCAGAGAGGGCCTCAGATATCCCCAAATTAATCTCTCTCTCTGGCAGGCTCCGTGTCAGCCACAGCCCAGCTTTGTGTAGCCCTGTCTGGTGTGTTCAGTGCCATCACTTCCAAAGGCTGAGGTCCCTGTGGTGCTGATGGCTCCCCACCTGCAGGTCCTCACCCAAGAGGAGGTGACACCTGGCATCTCTCTGCAGGGAGGTTTGAGGTCAAGGACATCCACCCCCAAAACAGTCGGTGGGTGCTGTGCCAGCAGCAGTGCTCACACCAGCTTGGTGCAGCTGCTTTAGGTTCAGGAGTGGGGGCAGGTCCTGGAAGGACTGCAGTCAGGACAATGGAAGGACTGCAGTCAGGACAAGGCACACCAAGGAACCCTGAACAACTGCACGGCAGTTCCTGTAGTTTCCAGTGAGGAATTGCAGATTAGGTAGTATAAATATTTTTTTTTTTCCTGGAAGTGGCCTGTTGCTGTGTTTGTGCTAGTAAATAAAGCATCACCCAAACCTGAGCACAGGAGCACAGAGGTCAATCCTGGCAAACTGTTTGAGCAGTCTGCAGCACGCTCTCAGCCTGGACTGGGTACTTCCCCTCCAAATGCCTTCCTGGGAATAGGGCAGAAGGCTACAGCACGTCTCTAAAAACCCCTTGTGGTAAAAAAGCCACCCTGTGTAGAGCATTTAACTACATGAGCTTGACCTGACCCTGCAGCAAATTTCATGTCCAGTCTCAGGACCAGAGAACAGACCCCCTCACTGTTTCACCTGGGTTAGGTGCAGGGTTTTTAGTGGCTTTTCACTCTTCTCCTGTGGGGTAATAGTGTTTAAAAGAGGAGAGTGCCTGCTGAGCTTGCTGCAGGGCTCCTAGCAGTCCCTAGGAGACAACATCTGGACATCTGCTTGTAAGGTGGTCTCTTCTTCTGGAAGACTCAAATACAGAAAGAACCCTTTCACCCAGGACCTATGCAATGCTGCATTTTCTACCTTGTAGCACCGAGCTAAAGCTTGCTTTAGAAATCCACCATCCCCTGTGCAGATCCAGCCCAGCCATGTGAAGCATGCAGTTTTATTGCAGGGCAGCTTTCTCCTCTCCTGGCAGCACGGTAGATCCAGACTTATCTGATCAGTTCAGTAAAACAGAACTGGTTTATCCAGTCTGACCTTCTCCAGGCAGAACCTTGAGACAGACTCTAGGTGGGATCTTGGACAGTTTCCTCAAATTAAAACATGTCTGGTGAACATTGTAGGCTCTTCCAAGCACTGGAGCAACAGAGCATGTCTACAGGGTGCTCTCCTGGCTGCAGAAAAACCCCAAAACAAACCCAGGCCCAAATAATGGCTGCAGTCAGAGCTGAGGTGTAGCAGGGGAAGGGACTGAAGGAATTGAAACTCCATTTTTGAGGGCATCTGGGCTTCATGAGTGCTCTTAAAACACTGCACAGTGGTGTGGTGGTGTCCCCACCTGATGTCCTTGCTGCAGGAGGGAGATCATCCTGAGGAAACTAGAGATCCCACACATTTATTTATATATTTATTCGTTTATTTACCCATTTATTTATCAGTGGATTTGGTCTTTTGGAAGGTGAACACAAGGTCTTCCCTAAAGTGGGAGGTGAGGACAGACAAGAGGGGGATGGTTCTGTTCAGGAAAGGGATATGTCACAACTGGTGACACCTCCCTTTTGCTTTACCTGCCTTCACTTTGCCATCTGAAAAATGGCAGGAACGAAATGAGCAGAAGTTAAGTGTAAATCCAGCATCCCCTTGACCATTGGTGCTTCCTAACTGGGGTGTTAGTTGGGAGCCCTCCTTTTCAAAAGCAAGTTTTTTTTTCACAATTGTAATACTAATACACATCAGTGGCATGGAATTAAGCAAAATAGACAGTAATTGCTGTGTCTGTCATACTAATGATTATTGGTTGGAAAGGCCTAAAATACAACCTTTCAAAAGTGTATAGGTTGGGTTAATTCCTTCTCTGCAGTTATTCCCTCTCCGAGAGCATTAAGTCTTCCTCTGTGTTCTGACTTCATTTCCGAAGGGTTGTCCCCTGGTTCTCCTTTTGCACTTGGGAGGAAATTCACTTTTTTCTCTCCGGATGCTGCAGTGTTTGGGCAGCAGTTCCCACTCAGAGTCAGGCTCCAGCCCCCCCAGTATTTTGGCTGATGTGCAGAACTGAGTTGACACATGCCCAAAGGGTAGGCAAGCACTGTCCTCTGCAGATGCAGGCACTGTGCTCTGGAGCTTT
Source organism: Daphoenositta chrysoptera (assembly GCA_013397915.1). Lineage (NCBI taxonomy): Eukaryota > Metazoa > Chordata > Aves > Passeriformes > Daphoenositta > Daphoenositta chrysoptera. Next base: position 819,240 of record VZRO01001508.1, on the reverse strand, counting down.
TCAGGGGATAAATCAGGGGAGAAATTTGTCCAAATTGCCTTTTTTTTTCCCCTCTTGGAATAATAACAACAAAAACAATCAGCTAAAACAATTGCAAAAGTGCTGATCAGACTCACGCTTAGGTCTTTGCAGGATTTTTTTTAAACTGTTTGCTGTTCTGATTTAATTTGGATTAAACATCTGAGTTGGAAGAGCTGCTCAGGTGGGCTGGTAGTTGGGCAAAATGTATTTGTGGAGCTTGTTGAAATTTTTTCATGGTAGCTTATGACACCATCTGGCAAATTTGGAGGTTTATGAAATCTGGTTTTAGGATTTTGCTATAAATTTGAGATGGGAGCTTGTTACTGTCTGGATTAAAAGAAAAAAAAAAAGAAGAAGAATTTGGTGAAGAACTATTAAAGTTGAGTCAAATTTGAGAAGAGGCTTGTGGAGTAGCATCAGATGAGCATCAAATGCCATGGCAGGGGCTGGAGGAGGGACTGGGGCAAACCAGTTCTGTGCTGGCACTTTGCTTCAGAAAGTCAGCCTAAGGAGAATTTCAGGGTTTATTGCAGCCCCACAATGTTTTGCAGACCTCTCAGACTTCTTAATTTTTTTTTTTTAATTTTTCTTGGGTCATTTAACATTCAGAGTTCATCTCTCCCCCCAAATTTTTCAAGCATATCTCCTCACTGTAATGTATATCCCTCAGCAGGGATGGTGAAATAAGGGAAGAGCTTGGGGGAAGGGGAGGGGAATTAAACAATAATCTTGCTTACAGTTAAATCTGTGTAAATGTAATTGTGGCAACAGGGTTAGTTTCTGCTTCAGCCCATCCTAGGCTTTTGTCCCAGCAATGGTATTATTGGTATAAATTGGTATAAATGGCTTTTTGTTCAAAACTAGAAGAAGAGAGTTGGTGGGGTGTAATTTTGAGTGTTTTTTTTCACTCGTGAATACTCTGCATCCTTTAAATCCAGCTTAAATTAAAATATTGGGATTCAAACCTCATTTTGGGGATTACACAATGTAATTGGTTTGTTATATGATGAGTATTTGATGATCTTCACGTTCATCATCTAATCAGGCAAAAAAAGCCATAAAATTATAATCCCAAAAGATGTTTAATAACAATTTAAACTATTGAAGGCTTTATTTAAGCACATTAGGGGATTATAAACTACTCCCTTTTAATGGTGCCAAGAGGTAGATTCAAGGACTTCAAACACCTTTTAAAAAACAAATTGCCATGATTTAAAAAAAAAAATGAATGGGCTGAGGATTTCTTTCATGTAAATCCCATAATTTAATCATTATTTTTAACTGCTTTTAAAACAATTTCCTTAAGAGGTTAAATCTTACTGAAAGGGGAGACTGAGCAGAAAGTAAAAGACATGGCTGAAAGATGTTGACTTTAAAGTGAAAGGATTCTTTCTGGATGTATCTGGATTTTTAACCTTTATTGATTACTTGATGCCATGGTATGAAAAAAGAAAATTTAAAATAAGCAACATGTAATCTATTTAGTAAAGCTGTTATTTGTAAAAGAAGCAAATATTTTGAATCTAGTGAGAAAAATAGTCCCAATTGCTTCAATGATTCTATTGTGATAGAAAACTTATACTATTTAATTCTGTAAGTTTTCTTTTTATATGCATATTTTACAGGCTAGCAACTTTTTAAAGTTAAACCAAGTGTATTTCACGTCTTTTCTCATCCCTCCAGTTATGAGACTTTGCTTTGAGAGGAGCCCGGGGTTAATTTGCCTGCCTGCCCCTACTCCCATGTGGGATGCTCGTCTGGTTTTGGACAGGAGCATAGTGAAAGGGTAGATGGGTACAAAACTGGGGTACTGAAAACGTGGAAAGGGGAAAATACTTGGCTAAACCAAGTTTACTTTGTTCTCCTCTTGAGAGATTTGGAAGCATTAAAACGAAATAACGCCCCTTCCCCCCCTCTCCCCAAAAAGTGCAACTTTTCCATCCTGCACCAACTGATGCTTGCTCTGCAAAATGCCAGAGGGCTCCTGGAGCTCATCTGCGTAGCAGGGCTCAAATTTCCATGTGTTGGACTGGGAATGGCTGGGGGTGTCTCCCCACTTTATACCAAACACGCAAGTCTCCTCTTTCACTTGATTTTATTGTGGACAAAGCTGTAAAAAGCTTTTTTCCACATCTGCAAGACTCCTCAGTGCCAGCTGTCCCAAATTCCTGGGAAAAGCCAGGCTTTTGAGCTTGCCTGGAGTCACTCGTGCAGCGCCATCCCCTTGGCTGGGAAGGTGGGAGCCAGGGCTCTTCCTGCTCCTGGCAGCAGGAAAACTTGTCAGGACATCCAGCAAAAGCATCTAACACAGGTTAGTAACCCTCAAGGAGGGTCCTCAGCTCCCTTCTGCTGAGGGAGGTGCTGTGGCAGTCATCTCCAGGGGCAGAAAATGGGAAATGTTATTATGGGAGAAGGTGATTATTCTGGGGCTCTGTCCAAATGGAGCTGAGAGCTCCAGAAAGGAGGACAAAGAGGATTTAGGTAGCTGGGTTGGAATTAACTTCTTAACCCTTCAGCCCTCACAGAGTTTTGTGGAGGACAGTGACTGTTAAAACTTACAGTATTTTCATTAATCAGCCTCAAATCTCTGGCTTTGACCTGCTGTCCAACCTCCAAGGATTGGTCCATTTTCTAGCATGAGGGAAATTTTGCCATTTTAAAAGAAAACGGTTGGGTTTTGGTAGATACCCTTGGCAGGGCTGCTGTTGCTCCAGTTTCATGACTTCTTGGAAAGAGCATGTCTTGTAGATTATTTAAGTTGTCAGCGCTGAGCTGTCCTACAAGCCTTTGGTTTTAAAACAGAAAGGAAAAATAGAGGGTGCTTGAGTCAGCTAGTTCAAGGAAAAGAGATAATTTACTTAGGCTCTTCTCACATTCAGAAGTGTGGTGTAGTTACAGCATCTGTTTTTTTAATATCTGTAATTTAGCTCTATTTCTATTGAAGACAGCAATCATGTCTTAAACTACAGGGCATGCAACATCTCACTGGGGCTCCTCACAGGTCTTGGGAATGGCAGAGATCCAGGGAAGTATTTTGGTTGAAATCAGAAGGTAGCCAATAACCTGAGTCAACAAAATTTTAGAGGGAGAGAGGGAGTGTCTATCCCCAAAGGACTATCCTACCTTTTTCCCAATTTCCCACAGTTTCTACCTTGGAGGCACTATTGTGCCAGTGTGGAAGCCACGAGCACATTAAAGAATTTGAATTATTTTGAAGCTGCTGAAACACATTAGTATTTAGACACTAGCAGAATTTCACGTCTGAGTAGAAGCAAGGGAATACTGAAAAGTTGAAACATGATAAACATTAATTCAGATGCTAAATTACACTTGCTGTGGTTGTACTAGAACTCCTTTTGTTTGCATAAATATTCTCGGAAATGAGTTTACCAGCAAGAATGTTTGCAGTAATAAGGATTTTTAAGTCAGCAGTAGATGCTTTGCTTTCTTCTCCACCCTCTCCTTTCTTTTTATATTTGCAGCTGTGATACTTTGTGTGTGCAGCTTCATTTTTGAAATTAGCCTTCTTCAGTCAAGACACAGCACTGTGTTACACGGTGCACTGTCTTTCTGCAGTCAAATCAGACGTACAAAATTCAAGCATCACCTTTGGAAGGGGGACAGAGAGGGAGGGAGAAAGTTTGGTCACCGATTTTTAAATCTGGAAGTATCCATGGAAATATTTTGGCAAATAGTTTGCAATATGAAGTGCATTAAAGGCAGCAACAGTATCTTGGCAAGCAGTGGGTGAGCAGGAAATGAGGATAAATTAATGGGCTTGGTTGTTCATTATTAGTTGTTTATTTAGCTTGTGCTCTAACACGGTTGCTACAAAAGAGCCTATGTTGATTCTCAGATACGCTTATGTATGTAAGTGCCAGTGTTAATTTTTTGTTGGAAATCTAACTCTTGAAGCAGTTTCACAGCATGCCAGTGTGCTAGCAAATGACTTAATCAGATCAGGTAAAGTGCCAAAATACGAGGCACCAAACCAGTTGGGCGCATATCTGATGAGATGTGTTAATCTGTGGTGTAAGATAAGCTGCCTTTCAAACAGGGTCACATTTGGAAGTGGTACATCAAGTTGTGTAAGATGCATTCCCTTGCTCTGGCATACAGTATCCTACATCTGTTTGCATGAACTTAACCCTTGTCTGGATAAGCTGAGGCAGTGATATTGTGGTGACTGTAGTCTGTTTGTTGCTCCAGGACAGGAATGAGAAGTGACTTGGTTTTTTACCCATTAAAAAAAAAATTGTTTCCCTTTTCCTGCATTTACCTTCAGCTACACAGAATCTGCACTGCTACAGCTTACATGCTTTTTCCTGTTGCATATATTCAAGAGGCCCTAATTCCTAAGATTAAGTACTTATGTTTACTGTCTGCCCACCAAAATTATCCAGAGAAAAATTTTCCTTTGGAAGGGAAACATTTTTTTTTGGTGGTGTAAGTTAAAATTTTCCATGGGTAATGCCATCCTTTCCGACAAAATGCTCAGCTGAATATCTGATTTTCAATATTCATAGAGTCGTTATTCATGGAACAAATGTATTCATAGAATTGTTAAGGTTGGAAAAGACCTTTAAGATCATCAAGTCCAACCAATCTTATCTTATTGATGAGTCATCATTGAACTTCAGCTCCTCACCCTGTAAGCCACAGCAGTGCTAAATATATGTGTAGAGAGAAGGTAAGTAGGCAGAAAAGAGTTTAAGTTAATATGTAGTTATCTAATTTACCTCGCCTTTTGCATCATTGCCTGATTTAGACCCAGAGTATTTAGCAGAGTGCTCGTTTCACTTCAGTGGTGGGCCATCATTTTAATAAGGCAAGCTCTGGGAGCCTTACCACTTCATCTTTTGCTTTATGAAGCAGAAACTTCTGCCCAGAAAATACTTCTCAGACTTTAGATATAGCATGAATATTCTTTTCCTGGCTACTGGTTGGCCCTTTGTAATCCAACCTGCACAGCATTAAACATTTGGAAGTACTTTTAAAAAAAAACCCAACCACAAAAAAAAAACTTATTCTCACAATGGGTCCTCTGTCCCAGTGATGCAAAAAGCAAGGTAGTCACATTAGTGACACTAAAGAGGTCACTTGAGTCACATTAGTAAAACCAGGGGGCTGCTCATGATATAAAGATGTTTTCCAGGAACTGTTTTTGAACCCAGAAAGAAAATGGTGGGACTTTGCCTTGGATGCTTTGCTCTGTTGATTGCTCAAAAGTTAGCTCTGAAGTGAAGCTCTTCTTCCTCGGCGATCCTTATTCATGTCAGACAGAGCTTTTGGGGCTCCTAATGATAATCTTGGAAAGGTAAATGCCATATTAGACAATCTGGCTGGTTAATAGATTCATTGGCAGAACTCTGCTTATTTTCCGTGGGTTTTGTGCTGATCCAGGAACTTCACTATGCCTGTGTGGGAACAGCAAAGAGGATAAACCCTTGTTTTCGTTGCTGAAACCTGAGCATGGGTCTGTCAGTGCAGCAGGTTGTAAACCCCAGAGGGCTGTAAGCTGTAGTTGGGGTCGAAATAATTTTGAAACTGGTAATAACCCAAACCTTAGGATTCTTATGAATAAAATGCAATTTTAGTAATGTTTTCATAAACAGCAGTAATGGTGGCATTTTAGTAAACAGTGGCATTACTTGCATCAAAATTGCACCACATTGGCTTTTAAATTACTCCACCTGTCTGTATGAATAGGATTTTCAATGTCGAGGCACACAGACAGCTGCTGCTAATGTTTTTTTTTCCTCCCCGTGTAGATAATGTTGGCAAATCTGCAGCCATCAGGGCTGGTTTCTGATGTAAAATGGTACCTGACCTACTGGCTTTGGTGCTACAAAAGGAGCAGCTTTAATTACTAATGGTCGTGTTTTAGTTTTGTACTTGTTGATGTACAAAATGTCATTTTAGAGCGGTGTAACCTCGGTTCACTTCCACCAGCGATGGTACACTGGCTGCAATTATTTTCAAAATAATTTGTGTTCTTTGGTGGCAGCTTGCAATCCTGCCTTGTTAACTCTCAGATAATTAGCAGGGGTCTGGTCCTCCAGGTCCCTGTGCCCCCAAGTCTCACTGGTACCCCACACCTTGCAGGGCTGTCCTGGACTAAAGGTAAATTGTGCATACAAATCCCACTTGATTTACTTCTTGTTCCCTCCCTTACATCAGGTGGGTGTAATACCCAGAAATTTGTGGAATTAATTTTGTCCTCTAGCCCCTCTTAAGCCAGAGGGTTTATGTGGAGGCAGAGTGGGGGCATGCTGCCTCTCTCCCCAGTTCTGAACAAAAGGATGAGGCTGATGCACTGGCTGGTGCTGTTTTGCTGGGTTGAATTTGGTCAGAATGATCCAGTTACCAGCCTCATGCCAGGCCTTAAAAGGGTTAAAGATGTTAATGGTGCAGTTAAAAACCCAGCTTGCCAATGAGCTATTTTGTGCAAATGGTATAAATATAAGATACACTTGTCTGGCTCATTTGCAAGCATTCTTTTTGACTTCTTTCACACAACTGGTGTTTTTGTGTTTAATTTAACAAGAAATGAGTAGTAAATGAAAGCTGCTGCCTGAAATCCCACTGTGAGCGTGTTTTGCACTTGGCTCCCCAGTGAAAAGGCAATTTGTGAAATTATGTGATAGAGTAATTAGATGAAGCCAGGGCTTCTGATTGTTGCCATGCTTATGTGGTAAAGGTTTGCTGGGGAAAAAAAAAATAAAAAACACGGATTATTACCCTGGCAAGTTGGCTCAAAGCTTCTTCATTTATTTGTAAACAGAATATTTAGTGACCGCATAGGAAGTAGCTGTAATCACCAGCTCATAAAGAAACCACAGCAGAGCTTTTGGATTTTTACAGAGTGCTCATGTAAAATTTAAGCTGGGAGGCAGAATCCCTGTTAATGTAATTAGGATCTAATTTACCACCCTTTGCACACAGATGTAATAATGTCTAGATATTTATTCTATCTTTAAGCACATTACATATACCTCAGTGCAGCAGTTACTGAACAGAAACAGGTGTGAGCACTTTCCGGATTCATTTTTACACTGTAAACACACAGCGATTTAAAGGGAAATATTTACCAAAAAAAAAAAAAGAAAAAAAAAAAGAGGGGAAAGAATGTCTGCAAATGAGGCAGTAATGGACAGTTGCCCTTTATGTACTGATGGATTTCTCAATGGTTAAGTAAATTAAAGCAAATGCTAGAAAAATCAATAGGCTTGCAGAGTCTTGGTTGTGCCTCATAGACTTCAGGACAGAATGACAGATGTGGTGCATATGACCCATTTAAGTATTAATGCTTGGGAAATTGCCTCTGCGTGCAAGGTTATAGGCCTAGAAATATTGTTATATTAAATTACAGACAATGATATTTTTAAGTATATATGGAATTTATACGTTTCAGTTTAGTTGCTCTTCGGCATTACATTTGTCCTGGAAGATTAGTTGCGGAGTTGTTTCTCTGGAACGGTAAATCAGGTTTAAAAAATGTTTGAACAGTGAAATGTCTTTCCAGGGCTGCTGCAGACTGTGTTGTGCACTATGGGAGGACAGTGATCGTGTTAAATAAGAGCCACATAGCCAATGTGTTCACTAGCAAATGTAGCATATAAGCGAGCCTAAATTAAATATCATTAAAAGGCAGCTTTTGAAATGGTGAGAGGGCTGGCGCAGGAACATAGGGTCGCTGTTAAATCGGGGTGTTCTGTATGACTAAACACAAAGTGAAATCCAAAGTGCATGGTCAAGATGAGCTAAGTAAGGTAACCACCAAGACGGATCTTTCTCACCACCTTCCCCACGTGCCTCAGCTGGAAGGGGCGAGTTTGCATGGGCAGGAGGAGTAAAAACTGACCCCACGCAGAAATCCTCCCGAAACAGAGATGTTACGATTAATCCGAGCAGGCAGACAAGCACTAGATGAGACAGAGCGTTTGCCATCTCTGATTTCTGTCATTTCTTGCTGTACTTCCACCCGGGCAGCAGGGAAGTAGACCAAGTTAATTGTCTCTTTGTGGCATCTCTGGCAGGAAGAGCGTGGAAATAGCTGGGACCCTGATTTTGGTGTTGGCGGGAAGGCAGAGCAGCGTGTTGGCCGTGCTGGCTGGCGGTGACAGCCCGGCATACCTTGCCAGTTATCCTGACTTCACCCCAAACACCTGTTTCTGGGAAGGGAGCAGCGGATGCATTCTATATACAACTGCCATGTTTAATATTGGAAAGGAGCTTTAGGCTTCCACAGTGCCACTGCTATTCCTTGCTGAAGTGGTTACATAGGAAATTTTGTTGTTTTCACCTCAAGCATTAATTTTCATGTTTTACTTCCATGTGTTCAATAGATATTTCCCCCTCTTTTTTTTTCTGTTTGTTTTGTTTCGTTTCTTGATTATCTCTGATATTTGATGTTTGGGTACCGCTGTCTCCCTTCTGGCTCCCTCTTTTTTCACTTTTCCCTAAAGCACCAAAACTCACTGGGGAATAAAGCAGAGCCATCTCCAGGGGATGTAAGGGCTGCACACTCCTACTGGCAGCGCCAGTGAAACGCTGACATTGTGGAGGAGCAGGTTATTACTTTTGGGGCCTGCTGAGGACCTATTTGTGTATTGAGGCTGGATGAGAGCGACTGGTGCTGAGGGCTGTCAGGCCAGGGCTGAGTGATGACAGACCCTTGTCATTTGCCCGCATGCAGCTTCATTGCTATGGTGACAATGTGTGGTGATGAAAGTTGCTGCGGAGGGTTGGACAGCATCCTCCATGGCTGCTGTAGCCGACAGCATCTTTGCAGCAGCGTGTTTGAGCTGCTGATGGCCCTCGGTGTCAGAGCAGCATCAAATCTCTAATGACAGAAACTCTCCACAGGTTTTTGGGTCCGCAGGGATAGCGCTCGTGGCACCATCGCCAGTCTCAGCAACTTCTTGCGTCGGTGACAAAGATTGTCTTTACCTGTTTCAGTCATTTTTATGTGCCTCACGGTGGGTTTCCCTGATTTATTTTGTGTGACATGCAGGCTAGGTAAGCTGGCTCTTACCTGCGGAGCAGCACGGGGTGGCCGTGGTGCTCCTCCTGCCTCATGTAAGGCAAACACATTAATCAGCATATAGGCAATGGCTGCTTTCCTTAGATATACGTGTGAGGGGCCCTGGTGAACAGGCTCTTTTGTTCCCGACCAAACCAGAAGGGATCAAAGGTCAGCAGGAACCCAGAGGCCATCAGTCAGGGCAGGTTTTGCTGGATCCCGGGGTTGTCAGCTCCATAGTCACCCCTGGCAACTTGGGCTGCTGCCTGCTTGCCTTCCCCGCTGCCTGGCGCAGAAGCGAAGCATCCGGTCTCCCGGTTGCTGTAAAAAGATGCTGACATAAAGTCGGCGTTTGAAATACAGTGTGAGCATTGCTGTGCTCCTCTTTGTTATCCAAGTCATTTGAGAGCGAGATCACAAAAATGATAAACTGGTTTTGTAGAGATTATTTTGCTGTGTTCATCTTTAGGATGCGTTTTAAGGCTGCAAATTCATTTTTGGTTTAGTGGGAAATGGCAACCCGGAAAGAAGCAGCAGTGTACTGCCAAAATGTGCTTCTACGCTTCAGCATATAAAAGTTCACTTCTAAAAAAACTTTTGGTATGGCATTTATTTCCTTTGAGCAGATCGATTTATTTTTCCTCCCCTCCCTGTGATGTTAAAGTACATTTGGCAGTAATCAGTTTATCCTTATTAGAAGCTGTGGTAAAAGGCAGAGTTGCTGAGTCAATTCACTCCATTTACTTCCCCTATTGAGCCTTAATGTGTCCCAGTCCCCACCCCTTACAGTGAAAACATCATCAATTATAGGGCTGACAGGAGCCTGGGACTCAGTGTAAGTTGCTCCTTGGGGTTATTCATCTTGCACCAAAAAAACTGGCACTCAGCAATATTCATCACTTCCCCTACCTAACATGATTGAGTAAACAGCGAGGTGAATTATCAGAGGGGTAAAAAGGGAGAAAACCGAGTTTGAATATGTTGGAGGCACCTTTGGGCTCATATGGCAGGAGAAATAGAACCATCAGCCAACATTAAAGCTCCCCACCAGTGTTTAATATCGCTGCTGAAGCTGGAGGGAGGCTCAGTTATCCCTCAGCCAGACACCTTACTGCTTCTCATAGCCTGACCTGCAAGAGCTTTTCTATTTTGGCACCTGGGCTGGAAAAGCAGCTTCAGCCCTGGAAAAGCAGCTTCAGCACTGATGCAGCAGAGATGTGCTGGGTGCCCAACTCTCTGTCAGCTCCTTAGGGCGAAATACATTTAAAACACTGCTCAGCTTACTCCAGTTTGATCCCATGATATTTGTATTTATTCCAAAAATCCCAAATCCCCTCCAGCAGAAAATATTTCAAACTGGGAACTTAATTTTTAAAGTTTTTTTGTAAATGTGATATGGTAAAGTCTTTTTCTTGAAATCCTCAAGAAGTACAAAAGCGTGGAATTGAATGTGCTTTGTTACCATTACCTCCCCTTCCTACAAAACAAAGCAAAAAAGCCCATCCAGCCAAGCGAATCCAAACATGAAAACCTCAAACTCTGGGCTTATTTAAATTTTCAAAGTAATCTTAAAAAAAGAAAGAGGCTCTGCTTTCCTTTGCCCAAAAATATAATGCAATCACGATAAGGGAGGAGAAATTCCCCTAGCCATACACCTGGTTTGTTTTTATGCCCACTGCTGCGGTTAGATGGTTGTCTAAATAAACAGAGATTAGGTGGAGGGCTTTATCTCAAAGCTGGCACTGGTTATCACACTGCTTCCTCCCACTCCCTCCCTCTGATTGTGAGTTGTATAAGAAGACTTAGCAAGCATAACTTAGAGCCGATAACCTTTGAATGTTAGTTCAAGGAAGCTGTGCCATAGTAACAACAACAAAAAAAGAAATTATGCAAACTCTGTCACAGACTATTCAAACAACTGGCAATTTGACCCTAATTCTGATTTAAAAGCAAAAGTATTTGGTAAGTTTTTTTTGCTCCTGGAGTTCTATTTGAATTTAGCGTGATCAATAATATTAATATTTGAGCAGTAGCAAAAAAA
>VZRO01001508.1:770635-808148 GCA_013397915.1 Daphoenositta chrysoptera | reverse complement strand
AAAAAAAATTGAGAAAAAAAAAAAAAAAAAAAAAAAAAAAAAAAAAAAAGATTCCAGGAATAAAGTCGAGTTTATTCTTCTAATCATCTCTCCTTTGGGGGTCTTGCTTTAAACTTGCTTTAGCAAAAGGAACCTGTAATGTTTCATTTGGCCGAATAGCTCCAGCCCTGCAGTTGAGGGTTGAATTGATCTTGATGAAGACACTGTTGACATTTGCGTTTGATGGTAAATGAGATAGATAGATATATATATATATACTCACAAGTAGGGGACATAAAGAGAGGCTGCCAGGTGATGGGCAGCTCCTTGCTCTCCATGAAAGCAAACGGGAAAAGTCCTCGTGGTTCTGCACGGGTGTGAAACCAAAATAGGCCTTTCCTAAGCGTATCTTGGTGTGCTGATGGGCAGCACGCACCCCGCAAAGAGGAGGAGAAACTTCGGGGTCTTTGCAACATGCTTTCCATTAAAAAGAAACAAACCAGCAAGCCATGGCCAGGGAGAGGAAGGAGGGGGAAGGCGTCCACGCGCCACCGCGAGGCAATGTCACCGCGATGTTGGGAGGGCGGCTCAGAGCGCGCGGGGGAGCGCGGGCACCTCTGCCCTTGTCGTTCGGATTACGGCCGCGCCACGCGCCCGCTTACACAACGCGTCAAGGCGAGGGTTGTTTCTAGGACAGATAATTGAACATTAATACTCGTTGACATCGTCGGAGGAATGATATGTCAAGCTGACAGGGCCTATGTGCTTGCATCTGCTGATCGGCGGCGGACGAAGGGGATGCTTGGCAGATTAGACCCGGGGCCTCGCCGCCACCGAGCCAGGGATGATACAGCCATTAATCATGAGCTGCCATCTTGGGCTGCCTTCCCAAAAACGGTGGTTGGGGACCTGCTTTTGGGGGTGGAGGGCATGGTTCTCAAAACGACATCGACCCCCGTGTGTGTACGGACACCTCTGCGTGCTTAAAGATTTATGTACAGGTATAAATTAAATTAATTAAATAATTAAAGAAGAGCATCCTTGGTGCTGCATATGCATGAATGCTACTGTCATCTGAAGCAACTGTTTTCAATCTACTAATGTGAGAATAAAAGGAAGCGGAATAGATGAGAAGTTCTTCAGAAGCATTGAGAGCATGATCAAGTTTGATGAGGTGTTTCTGATTATCTCTATCTTCGGAAGTAAATGACATAAAAATGGTAGCAGAGTTAGCTTTTTTTTTTTCTAGCATTTTTTTTTGTGTCTCTCTTCTTCTGGATGTCAACAGACCCTTCAAGGCAGGGGTGCTGTAGATAAAGTAGTTACATTGCAATCACTTCTGTCCCCTTCCAGCCAAAATCCTACAAATGGTGCCTTTCAATATCATTTCATAAGGAATCTTCAGAGAGCTAATGCCTTTGTCACAGCATTTCTACAGCCAGACTTTGCTGCACAAGTTCAGAGGCATGAGAAGCAGATGGAAAACAATTACAGGGGCCTCTGACACTGGAGTCAGTTCTACTTTCTTAAAATAGGGCTAAACATCATGTTTGTAATGTCTCACGTACAGTTTGGCTCTGCATAAAATGCTACAAAATAGGGCCCTTGAGAACATCCATTATCACATTTTGGTTAACATCACAGATTTTAAAAATCCCAGTTGTACTGAAGCCATGAAATAAAGCTTTCATCTGTAAAGATCCAGTTTCTCTTTGTTATTAAAATAAACTAAGCCATTAAACAAAATATATGCATATAATAGTGAAGTTCATAATTTCATATCATCAAAATGATAAATTCAACTTTTTTTTTTTTAATTGGAGCAGTCATCTTAGAAAGGACTGTGTATAGAACAAGATCAAATGTGCCTGGTTGCTCTTTCTTACTTTGTAACTTGTTAGTGGTGACATTTTTTTGGTCTTTAACTACTTTCATTTAGGTCTTTCTAAAAGAAATTAGTTTTGTTCAGAAAGGAGGGGAAGCAGAGGGGAACTTTTGAGCTTGGTATTGAAAAGATTAATTGATTGCATCTCGTTACTGTTCTTGTGAATTTTTAATGGCCATCGCATCATAAATGTGCTGAAAGCAACACGCCATCTCGATGCTTTTGCTTCCAAATATGTGGATTGTCTCTTCTGTGGTAATTTCTGTGAAAACATCTGAATGTGTGTGGTGCTTGATGTGCTCAGACCTCGAAAGAGACCAGGCAAGGAGGGGATGCTCAGGCTGGGGATGGGGTGGGCACTGGCTGCTTGCAGCTGACTCTGTTTGGATTTTTGGAAAGCTCCTTCCAAAAACCCCTGTCCTGGCCTCATCCATTCATCAGCCCGTAGGAGATGCCCACCAAGGGCCTCACCTTACTGAGGATGTGTCCTTTAGGCAGCCCAGATTTTGGCCATGTTTACTGCAGTTGAGTGCCAGATCTAACCTTACACAGGTGAAGACAAGTTTGCCGTTTCAGGGCTCGTCCCCCAAGTGTTGGCCAATACCAGCCCCTGGGAAATGCCTCACACCACGAAATTTCCACTTCATTCATTTCCACTGAAATGCAAAGCTTGGTCCCACCAACCCTCTCGGAGGGAGGGTACAGTTAGGTCTTTGGAGGCCTTTGAAATCCAAGTGAAATTGGTAGAGACCTGCATTGACTTTGGGGGAAGAGGTTATTTTTAATGGGGAAGTCTTCTTAGTCCAAGAAGGTTTCCAAGAGGGAAGAGTCACATCCTGGTCCGAGCCTTTTTAGTGACTTTTTAATAAGGATGAGAATAAGTACATAGTGGATTTGTGGGCAAATACATGTTAATTTAGGGTTGAATCTGGAGATTTGGAGGAGAATTGTGATATGCCTTTTCCCGACTCTCAGGAGATCTAAATCATGCTTTTTTTTGTGCATGTTCGTGTGCATAGAAGTATCACCCTGGGAACATATATCTGCTTTATTCTGAAATTGGTTAGCTTTATCAGACTTGTTTCTTTGCTAAGTTGGGTACATAATTAATTAGAGCAGTTGTTTTCTTTTGGAGACTTCTCAGTTCATCTCTCAGAGTTAAATTTTAAGGCCAGACTGGTCAGAAAGCGGATTTCTGTACAGGCCTGCACCCTGAAGCCAGTCAAAGGGATTTCATACATGAAACGAGTGGAGATAAATGAATTCTCTAGCCAGAAAGCAGAATTGCTTAGTCAAGTTTACTGAGTTAAAACTTGTCTGTATTATTCATATATGCGATTGCACTGAACTTGGGTTATTTTAGCAGAAGAGAACTCATTAGACCTAAGGAATGAAGGAGGGAATTTATGAGGGACTCTCATTTTAAAGGTAAAAATAATAGAGAGTGAACTTACGGGGAGGTAAAAGCTGGGATGGATAAAATGAGAGTGCCTGAAATAGCTGCCTGGGTGCTGGAAAGTGAAGCCCAGCTCTAGCCCAGGTAAATTGCATTTGAATTTCAACCTCAGATCTGTATGCACTCTTCTTTGGCAGATGTTGAATTGATAATGCCTGTGTGTTAAAGAATTCTGATTGTTTCTTTTGCCACCTTCGCAGCTTATGAAAATGCAAGTAGCCCTGCCTAATGAATATTAATAAGAGTGATAGCTGGATAACACACAAGCCTGTGGCTCTTTGGAGCTTGGATGGGGTTAGTTGGAGGATTGTTGTGACTGGGAATTTACATGCTTTTTAAGAATAAACTTCCTGAAAGCTTTTACATTCTCCTTTAAAAGCTGATGTTTGTTCACAGTAGCATGCTCATGCAGACATGGGGTTTTTTTCCCCCTTTCCCTTTCTAGATCCATGTGAGATTAATACTACAGATGGCATGTCCGTGTTTTTTAAAACAAGGCAATTTAATAGATGAGACGAGAAAGAGGCTCCATCTCTTAAATTTACTTCAATCCGGGGTTAATCGTATCAATAGCAATGGTTTATTTTATTTTCCTTGTTTATTTTTGCCTTTTCCCACACCCCGTTCTCCCAGGCAGCTCTGGCAGTTATTAGCAGGGCAGGAAAATGACACTGATGAATTCTGCATCTCCAAATGTCCTAGGAGGCTTCAAAGCCCATTTCATGCAGTTAGTTAATCGGGCAGCTCGTTAGGCCCACTGCTGGACCTCACACATGGCAGTCTGACAGCAGGGATGGCTGAGGAGTGGCTGGAGGACGGGAGGGCTCCGAGGACCTGGAGCCCCAAGGGCAGGCACTGCCACCTGGTTGGAGCTCCCAGCAGTGCCAAGAGGGGTTGGGACTCTGGTGGCACTGGCAACATCCCCCCGTTTCTGCCAGCACCGTTCTCCATCTCTGCTGGAGCAATCCTCTCCAGACCTTTGTTTACTCGCTTGTAAAGAATCCCTCTTACCAACCTCTCTGCCTGTGTCATAGGTCCCATTTGATCTGCTCTTCTTCCCCCAGACTCTGTTCCCAAAACTGCTAATTATGCAAAAAAAAACCAAGGTGCCCTTTTTAATAGCTTCCTGCTCATTGAGAGCTGCAGGGGCAGACTTGAAAAGAAGGGTTAGAGTGGGTCAGCACTCAAAAAGCAAATAGAATCAGAAAGATATTTATTTATTATTAAAAGAAACCCACAGTCTTGTCTTGATAGTAAGGACTGCTGGGATGCTGTGTGGGGTGGAGGCCTTTTTCAGAGTGGTGGTTTAGGGCTGGGATAATCTTGGAAGGTTTCATGAAGGCTCGGTGAGGAGGATTTAATGAAGATTCAGGGATTAAGATGCCTCTGCATTATAATTTCTGCCAAATATGTAATAGGACTTACTGTGCATTCACTTCACAAGTAAAACTTACTCTTTCTAAACCTTTGAAACCTGATGAAAACCCCTAACTTCAAAACAGAAACACATGTATGCAGTTCATTTCTTTTTTTTTGCAAAAGGCCTTTTCTCTCCCTTCTCTTGTCATGACAAAAAGGCTTAATTTTTTTCCGCCAATATAAGGGGAGAGCGAAGAGGGGGAGAGTCATTAAAACGCAGTTCTTTCAATTACGCCCCGTTATTTGTCATCTTTATTGCTTTTCTATAGTTTTCATTGCACCTTTAATAGCAGGCCTGGTCAGGAAAGGTGAGCTGGAATGTGAAGGCACTTGGCTCCGCCGCCGTCAGCGCCTGCGAGCCGTGCTCGAGTCCCAGTCCCTGCAGATTTTAATGTCCCCGCAGACTGCTGGCAGCCTGCTTCCAGCTGTGGCAGGCATGATGCAGTGAATTGCTTTTCAATGTTCTTTACTCAAATAGGCAGTAATTACAAGCTTAAAGAGGTTTAGTGGTCCAGTAAACTACATAATCACCCCTGAATTAGCCTGGGCTCATCAGTTGCAGTCCAGCAAGCTCAAGACTGCTGTTTGTATGCAGGCTTTATCACGTAGCAACCTGAGCAGCAGGTGTGGAACAGCAAGAATCCCCCATAAACACAACTGTCTACTGGGGACAATGATCTCTAATGAGATGAGGCTACAGCATCGCT
This sequence comes from Daphoenositta chrysoptera, assembly GCA_013397915.1. Lineage (NCBI taxonomy): Eukaryota > Metazoa > Chordata > Aves > Passeriformes > Daphoenositta > Daphoenositta chrysoptera. The sequence continues at coordinate 802,702 of VZRO01001508.1, read as the reverse complement.
GTAATTTAAGTGGGAAAATTAACGCCGGAGAATGTGCACTACTTCCAAGAGTCTCTGCTTCTTCAGAGAACAGCAGTGTTTTCCTGGCGACATTTTTTTTCTTTTTCCTCCTTATTTCTTTTTTTTTCTTCCCAGATCTTTAACTGCTTTTTTTTTTTGTTGGTTTTTTTTGGTTTTGTTTTGTTTTCATGAAGAACGCGTTGTGGTTTTGCTTATAAGTTGAGTGGTCTTTATTCTTTTACAAGGATATGTTGTGAATATTTAATGGTGGACAGGGCATCTGTTCAAGGACTTTCCATGCCAACAAAACAGCATTGCAAAATAGCAGCTTTATCTTTTCGTTTCCTTCCTCGGTGGTAGTTTTCTTTTTTGTTTTGTTTTCAAATAGAAAATGTAAAATAGAATGTAACCCCCCCTCATCTTGGTGTTGAGCATTGGCACCTCGATGTGTTGGTTGCCTTGAACTCTCTTTGCATGATGGCTTGGTCCCTCCATGAAAAAGGGTGTCCAAGCTCCTGGCAGGAGGCTTCCCAATTTGCTTGGTGGCTGCTCCTAAGGGTGCTACCACCTAGGGAAACCTGCCTAAAGCTCCTGCTCCATCCCAAAGCCTGAGGTTCATATTAGGGGTCTCGCTGAATACAGCAACCCTCCACCAACCTGATCACACAGGTGTGCAGAGCAGGGGATGGAGGCACAGGGGAGTGTTTTCATCCCTCACTTACAGAGGGAGCTCCTGGTATACTGAAGACAGCCTGGGAAAAAGAGCAAAAAGCACAAATAGAAGCTTTCAGCTTAACTCTATGGGATTACAACTGCTGGCACTGGCGTTTCCCAGAGATTGTAGAGTTATTTCCAAGCCCACCTGTTTGGAAAGTCATTTGAGGTAGATAAGGACAGTGACTTATTGCTGAGAAAAGGCTTCTGGCTAGGAGATATTTACCTGGGCTAATCTATCTTAGGCTGGCTCTAAAAACAACAGCAGTGCTTTTACGGAGTTATCAGGTAGTCGGGATTTCCTTTGGCGTGCCGGTGATATTTTTTCTTCCTTCCCAAAAGCTGCTCACCTAGGGAAGGCTGGGCATTGCCTTCCTGCCTTTTCGCAGCTGCCTGATAAAGATGTTGGCTCAACTGAAAAGCTGGGTTTCAAGGATGTGAATTTTAGCTCCAAGGCGGTTCCAGTCAGATGATGCATTTCCTCAGTTCCTTTGGTGTCACTTGGCTGTCGTGTTCCACAGTTTTTGGCTGTGTGCTTCATTGAGGAGAATTTTGCTAATCTTTTGGATGCAATTTTTCTTCTAATTTCCCCGTCCTTGGGTAGTTGTAGGCTGTGAGAGAAAAACAATGATTAATAACAATAATAAAGAAAAATAGCAAAGGATGCAAAAGCGCATCACCCGTGTCACGTTAGCACAAATAGTCTTGATCCTGGAGTAAGAAATCCCTTCTTAAGTGCATTAAGGAAAGTTAATGTGTGTGTGCAAGCCCTGTGTGTGTGTTTCTGTGTGCACATAACATACAGGCACCAAAGGAATGTTTGAAATGGGAACAGCTCCCCTCAGTCACCCAGGTATGGTGTGGGAGTGTCTGCAGAGGCTCGGCTTGAACCGAAAAGCACTCGGAGCCAGAGTAAACTCCAAACACTGAGCTCCATCAGAGTGTCTCCAAAAGGAAATAGCAGCAGCACCATTGCTTGGACTAGCTGAAGCTCAACTGGAAAAGGCAGTGGGTAATAATATATGGTATGGAAGGAATAATATTGTAGCAGCCAGGAGATGGATTAGATGAGTTAAAAGGTTTTTCCATTTTCTGACTTCTGTAATATCCTGTGCAAGGGATGATCTGAACTTTTTTTCCTTAATGAGTGCTCACGTTATGAGTAGTTTGATGGGGCCACCAGAGAAGTATTGGCAGCGCATCCTAAGCCATACCATGTCTCTCCATCAGCCTTGGAAAGGATATTTATGTTAGCGAGTGCCAAAACTTGTTCACAGACAACTCTTGCAAGAAAATTATTTACAAAAGGGCAAATGGGAAAAAAGGAGAAGCTTTTTTTTTTTTCCCAGCATAACTTCATTAAAAAGGGTCGCTGTTGTCAGTACCTCTTTTCCCTCCTTGTAAACCCCCACAAAGGAAATGTCTCCTCCACCCCTCTGCCTGCAAAACCACCCCCATTTAATCAGGTTGGCTGTGAACACACGTTCAGATTTTAAAATTTCTGGGGTATTGGCTCTGTCTTTTACACCCTGTATTTGCCTTAGGAGAGTCAGACTCTGCCTCCTTTCCTCACCTTTTATTTTTGGCAGGGTTGCCAAAGCAGCCTGCAAACCCTTTTGTAAGGGACACGATAGGCTCTGTCTTAGAGCCCATCTCGTAGGAATGGGCTGGTGCAGAAGCCAAGCAGCAGCTTATTGGCCTCACCACAGGGATGCAGGCAAGTCAAAGCCATGCAGCATCTAGTCACATTGCACATTTTGATGCATTTTTTACTTTAGAAGACCAAGCTCGTCTGCTGATTTTGTGTTCGTAGTTTGCAGTTCAATAACTCTGGCAGCACCAGGATTTATTAACAGTAATGTTACAAAAAAGGCCTCACCGCGGGGATATTCAACTATCACAATAAGTTGAGGAAATATTTTCTTTCGAAAGAGGAAAAGGCTGGCTTTGTCTGCAGCATGACCGTGTCATATGGACTGTGTTTTCTTGCTGTGCTGAAAAAGCATCGAGGAGCTTGAAATGCCAAAGCCAGCTCACACTTCAACAGCATTATCAGGCTGACTCACTACTCCCAGCCGAGGAAAAGACTGTGCAAACTTTGCCCAGGCTTTTTTCCCCCTCCCAGCCGCAGAGATGCATTTCTAATAAAACAACTTCCTTCTCAGTGTTTTAGTATTTCCTCCAATGTGCAAGCCAATCCCATGGGATAAACAGGATCGAGTTTGCAGCTTCCGAGTTGAATTTTTTTCTTCTCCCCCCTCCCTACCAGGTCACCTCAACTTGGCAACTTTTTACAGCCTTGCCTGAATATAAAGCAGGTCAGAGGGATGGTCTATAAAACCTATTCAGGCAGCCTGCAAAATAGGCAAGGGGACTCCACGCGTTCTCTTTATCACTCCCTCTCAACATGCCAGTGGCTGATGAAGAAAGGAGGTTGCAATCTTACGACTTTATGGATAGTGATCCAACCATTTTTTGGCTACTTTGTGAGTGCAGAAACCCCCGTTATTCTTTAGGAGGCCAGAATGTGTGAGGATCTAGGACTCAACTGCTATAAATTCAAGCTCTGTTCTTAGACTACACCATGCACTGCTTTTGTAATGCAAATGGAAGGCACAAAGTGTCCCTTTGATAATGTGCAGTCAGGAGACAAAAAAAGCATTCACTGCAACAGTAAAACTAATTCATAAAGCTGAGAGACAATAGGAAAGCATTATGGATATTAAAAAAAATAGTAATTTCTCATAGATCAACTTGATCATTAATGTAAACAATGTTCAAATGCAAACCAGAAGGAGGTAGGGGAAGGGGGAAGACCCAAATGGCTGTGCTGCCACCTTAGCTAACCCTGGACAAGTCTGGGTAAAGCAAGAATTTAGAGTTCAGCATAAAGTCGATGTGCAGCTTGTCACTGGAGGGCTGATCCTTGGGCTTAATTCTGGATACTGAGTTAGGCTGGGTTTCTCTCCGGAAACAAGAAAATCACAGTGTTGGGATTTTTTTCTCTCTTTTATTTTGATGTTAGAAAACAGTTAATAAACAGTCCTGGGGCGTAAATTTTAAGGGGGTGATTTCTCTTCATCACCTACCAGAGTTTAGCTCAAGGTCATCTCACCCTGGTGCATTACACTGAGCTCTGGAGGAGGCAGAGGGCTGGAGGAAGGGGATAAAAAGGCTTCCAAAATGGTTCTCCTGGCACGGGCAGCCAAGCCATGGCACTGCCACGACAAGGGCAAGGCTGGATGGTTGCCACAACCTCCTTCTAACAGAGCATGCAGCCTTTTTTTGGGGATTGAGCTGGTTGGCAGCCTCGGTGTTGAGCCGGTTCGGTGCCGTGAGGAATTATTAATCTGGGGGGGTGAGAAGGGCAGGATTATTTTCCCGTTTTTCTGGCAGCGTTTCGATGCCCTGCTGTGGCAGGGGAGGAGGGGAGGGAGTGCTGTTGATGCTGGGTTACAGATAAGATAAAGTCTGTCGCTGTCCTGGCATCCAGCATTTGCTGCCTGGGGTGGAAATTTTGAGGGAAGGAGTGCATTTGGACAAGGTATAGCATTAAGGCACTACCTTGGATGCTTTCCATCTGGATCTAATGGAGACTTCACCCACCATCTGTAGTCAAAGGTGATTTAAAAAAAAAAAAAAAAAGTCTTATTGTTTCTTTTTGCTAAAAATGCTCTCAGCTGTATTAAAAAATGGGCTTTTATTAAGACTACTGCTCGCTAAATACCATTCATAAAACAGTGACGAGAAAATATGATGGAAAGTTAAATTTTTCTCTCTGTCACTTTGATTTCTTTGTTACTGCTAAAACGACTGCTCTGACTCATATTTTGCATAGTTATTTTTACCTTTTCAAATGTTCCTTAACTGTTCATATTACCCTGGGCAAATCCCCCAGGGATAATTTTCATTTGCATGCAGACTTTGATGGTGTTATTAAGCAATCACTTTCTGTACTAAGTCATTATTAAAAGTAATACCACAGAGCCTCAAAAACACATTAATGGTGCCAAACAATCCGCATTTCAGCGCTAGATTTATGGAAAGGGAAAAGCACAAGGTCTCATATCATTCGGTGGATGCTGCTCCGTAGTTCTGTAGCAGCAGCAGGCTTGATCAGAAAATATCAGAGCCAAATTCAGAGCCCTTATCTGTTGTCAGCCTTATTTCTTTAAATGCCCCCTTTTTTTTTTTTTTTTTGTTTTAACTTGCCTGCTTCCTACTTGTTTTTCCCCTTGGATTTGCCCTTTTCCTCTGGCTTTGGCAAGGAAACCTGTCTGCAGTTTCCCAGTATACACAAGCTGGGCTGGTTCTGGGAAGGAGGGTCAGCCTTCCCATCTGTAATCACCGTTTTTATGGCTTTCACTGGAGGTGTTAATGCAGATCAAATGGAAAACAGTCCAGCATGAGCATTACAGCTTCTCGTGCTGCCCTGCATACGGTCCCAATCGTTAATTCTGATTATAAGACCTAAAGGTAATTCTGTTTGCTCTCCTAATGCATTGCAGCTCTCCCGGTGGTCCGGTGTCTCTTTTCTCCAATTCCCATCTTGATCAATTGTTTGCAAATAATTAAGCTTTTAAGAGATAATGGTAGGAGCTAATGTACACAACAAAGTAAAGGTCTCAAGTCACTGTTTATTGAACAGTTTGCCTTGATATCCCAAACTGATCCCAGAGTGATGGGTGGACTTGTCAGCTGGAGTCACTGCAGTGTTTTCAGTCATTCTTCCATATATATCTATATATTTAGTAAAATTATAGAATATCTCAAGTTGGAAGGGACCCATTAGGATCAAATCCAACTTTCTCCTCCTCACAAGACCACCTTAAGCTTAACCATTTGACTAAGATATGTTTTACACATATTCATACAAACACAACATAATCTATACACACACAAACATATATATCCCTCTCTATGTGCATTTCTCTTTATTCCTTCAAACAGCCATTAGAAAGTTTTCAGAAGAACACTGGTCATTCTTGCACGGGTGGAATAAAGACCAACAGCAACAGTTTTGATTGAATTTCCTATTTCTTCATGAAATGGTAGTTGTCAGGGTTTCCCCCTTTCTCTCTGTTGCAATGTGATGTCTGCCTTTGCCTGGAGCACAGGCCTTCCAAGCCCTGTGGGTGGGAATGCAACAAGGCTCTGAATGTTTTTATAGCAACCTAGCCTGTGGCACGCTGATTCTTTGTCAAGTCGTTTCTATTATTTTTAATTTTAGTTTTAGTCTACAAAGGAACAGCTTGTATGATCCACAGAAAGCTTATATAATAAGGTTGCTTAGTGTTTAAGATTACTTTAAACCCCACGGAATCATAGTTAAAAAGCCTGCTGCATTGTGACCCTTTAGCTAAGAGGGATTAGCTGTGTGAAATCCCAGGCTGTCATGTGATTATGGCAATTACAGATTTATCATGAAATTAAAAGTTTATGCTGTACTAGGATATGAAAAAAAAAAAATCAGATGACCTTAGACATACCACGATTTGAGGAATTTGTAGTTTGGGACTTTTAAAGCAATTATTTTTACAGTGACAATATTATTCTGATGGCTAATTTTATCCAGTCTTGTCTATTTAAAAAAAAATGTCCAGAACAATTGAAAATTGCTTAATGGAGACAGACTTCTCAATTCCAATAGCTAGAGGCTGTCTAGTAATTATTGCTTGCTGCATGAAATTAGACACAGTTTGTTCAATTACTTAAAATTAGATCACATGTAAGGTGGCAAAGCAAAATAAGGAAAAAAAAAAAAGAATAATTCTGTCCTTGCTTGATAGCAAAGTAATGAAATGAGAAGTGAGCTGTAAAGATGAAAATGTTACAAATCATCTCTGTAGGGTTTGGGGTTTTTTTTTGTTGAAGGGAAGCAAAACGTTGTGTTCAGATAGATGGACATGACTGTTGAGGATGAATGTGTAAAATGCAAATTACCCACAAAACAGAAGTCAAATCCTCTTCCCTGGTTTTCACTTTACAATTCTGGAGCTGTTTCATGTACACACAGAGAGTACAAGGGATGTGCAGGTGTGCAGGTCATCTCTGGGCTTCCTGTCAAGAAAACAGTACTTTTAAAAGAATTGAAAGTTCCTCAACATTTTTGGGTGAAAAAAAAGATAAGAAGTTAAAGTTAAAAGATAAGCAGTATGGAGCTGATGGCTGTGGTGGTGGGCTTTGAAATGGATGTATTGAGTTAGGAGAAGTTGTTGGAGTTACAACAAAAATCCCTGTTTGATAATGTGAGGTGATACTTGCATGTAACATAGCCATGAGAAGTCAGACTATGCTGTTTACAAGAATATATAAAATCTGCCAAATAGCTACAATACCAATAAGATTGTGGAATTTAATGAGGTTTTAAATCCTTATGCTTTACAAGGTTTCAGTTTATGCCTCATATAATATTACACTGAAGAATGCATCCAGAGAATAAGAGAATATTTGGGGGGGAAAAAGAAAGATGAGTGTGTAAGAGCAAATACTTCATGACAATCAACTGCTAAATGGTGTTGGGGTAGGACTAACCAGTTATATCAAATGATCTTTTTTGAAATGGTGTTAAGCACCTCGCAGCAGTCTAGGTCTGAATCAGGTGTGTACTGAGACCTGGGCATCCAGGTTAGGAGCTGATCCAGATCCTCAAAACAGGATTTTTCCTTGAAACTGTTACATTTGCAGTATTTGGCCATTTCCTTTTGGGACAATGACATTTTTTGCGTAGATGGGAAGGACAGAAATGATATTTCTACATTTCAGACTTGGTTGTGGTTTTTCCTGTTGATTTATTAAGCAATCTGTATTCATGCAGAAGCGCATTTTCTGAGAAAGCAAATCAAGTTCTCACAAGAAACTTATGATTGAATTATAACATTATCTTCAATTAAAGGAGTATTTATTTTCTGTCTCTTAGGATTAGTGCAGCACAGCTATGTTAATGTCAGGCAAAAATGTGCTGATCGTTGACCTTGTGTTGGCCTGTGTTCAAAACACAGGCATTTGTTTATGTTCAGGATGCTGATCTTATTTGCAAATTATTTTGGGGCACTGGCAAGTTTTGCCTTCACTATCTCAGAAAACATCAGTGTGTTTTAGTTTAACAGAGAAGTGCTTTATCACATTCTTTGTTGTTCTTTTAAAAAACAGGGAAAAAAAGGAAAAAAAAAAGATTATTTTACTCTAATCGGTCATTTGAGACAAGTACAAAAAATTTTCAGCTAATGCAACAAATATCCTTCTCAAGTATCAAGGTACTGTCAGTATCCTAAGCAGTTATTTCTCCACTTCACTAATCTTTATAATTGGCTTGTCTTTTACTGCCATTAATTAAGTGATGTAGTAGCCCATTAATAATTATAAAAGAGTGACACACCTCAGCATTTTCACCTTTCAATAATAGATGTCACGCTTCTGTTTTGGTTTGGTTTGGGTTTTTTTTTTTTTTTTCTAATTTAAAATAAAAAGTAGGCCAAAAAAGCACATTGTTTTAAATGTTTGTATTTATTTTGGTGTCTTATAGCACCCTTACCCTTCAGAAGAGCAGAAAAAGCAGTTGGCACAAGACACAGGGCTCACTATACTTCAAGTGAACAATTGGTAAGTAATTTTCCTTAGTGTTTCTGTATGGCCACTGGTTCTTTGCTGCTGAAGTAAAGTGTGGAGCAATTTTATTTATTTGTTCCAGCTAAGGGTTGGTGAAGCCCCTGCCCTGTTATAGTAGAGATTTATTTGAAGGCAGTCAGGATCCGTGCTGGTTCTGCAGTGGTTTTTGGGTTGCTGACTGTTCCAGGTGTGGTGAAGGCAACCAGTGAAAATTACTCGTGATTTAAATATCATGCAGCAGCAAACCTCTTTTTAAAAAGTTTGATTTATTACCCCTTGATACTGCATCGAAATGTGGGTTCCTCCCACTATCGCAGAACAAGTGTCATATTTGAAGTGTATTGCAATCTAATACCTTGTAAAACTAAGTGTATCTAATTAATTGTCCTAATATTTTTAGATTACTGTTTATGATGGGAAACCTTATCCTCTTTGAAGTAATACCCAGAAAATGGCCAAGGCAAACAGCAAGCCTGCTGGGGAAAAGGGAGGGAGGAAATGCCAGTTTGCAGACAAAAGTTGGGTTTTTTTCCCGTTCAATAAGTGTCAGAGATTAATATTACTGAAGCTCTGATTACATGGCCTAATCCATTTTAGTGAATAAATTTGGTCTTGATGGCCATTGCACCTACATTAACAAACCCTCCTCTCTTAGAGAGAGTAGGAGCCTATGGGAGAGATTTCAGATATATTAAACCCCATTACAGAAAATGTAATTTCTGTCAATATAATCCCATGTATTCTTCAATTTAGTACTTTAGAGATAACAAGCTACTTACAATATATTTGCCTTTGGAGGATTAATTTACAAAGTGCACTATCTGGGAGACGCAGGCGGGCTCACATAAGCATAGCTTGTAAGGGTTATCAATTTCTGTGACCCCACAGCAGCCCTGGGAGATCAATTTTTTGAAGCCCTTTAAGATGCTGAATAAAGGAAAATACCAAATACTTAGTGTATATGAAGCACGCTTCCAACATACTTACTTTACAATGGAGGAGTAAAAGGCACGGCATATAAAATTTACATGTTACCAGGTAGTGTAACCCACAGGATTTTGGCTCAGCTGGAAAAAATTAGTGTTTGTTTCAACTTTACATCCTCCAGCCTTCATCCAGGTGTTACCCTAATTTATGTGGTTGTCCTTCAGTTTAACCACGGATGCTTTGGCCCACTGAGAAGCTGTGTACATTCACTAGGGTCTTGTTTAACAGTGGGGTGGAGTAAGGGTGTGTTGCTTCTGTGGGGTCTGGGAGCACAGGATTCAACATGGACAAATGTGTCAGTTTGGGATGGTCCATCAAAAGACATTTTTCAGGATGCTGAACGTAGGATGAATTCAAGTAAAGCTGGTGGAATTTCTCCAGAGTGGCTTTCAGTAGGTTTTCTTCCAGTTTTCTCTCCAGGGTGTTTTTCAGTACCCATCTCACCTGGAATATGAGGAGTTGTTACTTTGCCTTTGTGTCAGGTGTGTTCCTATAAGTTCCTTATGTGCAAGGAAAAAAAAAAAAGGAGGTCAAAATAGATTATAACCGAAGTTTTGTGGATGTAGGGCAGGCTTCCTCTGCTGGAGCTAGTTCAGTAATTCTGCTGTGTTACAATTGTATAAATTACTGAGACAGTTCCCCTTCTCTCCCCAGAGGCACAAGGATTTAACACTATAGGGGCTTTCTTAAATCACAGGTGGTGGGCAGAGATGCCAAATTATGGCAGTTCAGCCCCTGCTCTTTGTGATGGGTGCTAAGGAACAAGGAGAATGTGCTGTTGCTGAGTGTGCAGCTGCATGGGGAATACCCAGCCACGAGGTGATCAATGAGCCACTCATCCCCTCCCAAATCCTCAGGGCTCTTGGGCAACCTTCTCAAACCTTCTGCTGCATCCCTTTTCTTCTAAGGCAATGTGCAGAAGAAACTCTTCCTACCTAAATGTTTTGCTGCAGGGAAGAGCTAACATATAATTTCTGGTTAGTTTTGCCTTTCTTAAGCAGGCTCATAAGTCATTCAGGCACAACTCACAAAAAAAATTTGCCTTCCTCCTTAGATTCTTCCAAACTTGTTAACACACATGTACATTTTTGTATTAATGATGAGTCATTGTAAATCACTGTTGCAGAGATTAAATAAAATGCTGAAGGGCAGGCTGGGTGCAGATCAGTCATAAATTATTGGCAGCAACACAGCATGTGGGAATACATGAAATGTGCATGAAAAACATAAACTCATGTCTGGTAGCATGGTCGTTAGCCCAGACTGGGAATGCTGGATTTTCTGGCTGGAACTAGAAGTTTGCCACAGACCAGTCAGTGAAGAGAGCATTTGTTTTCTGCAGATTGAAAGCATTTAAACAATTTTTTTGGTCATATTTTGAATGCCTTTTCAATATGTGCTGGTTGCATACTTCAGTTCTCTGCCCTAAGAAAAAAAAAATAAAGTTGATTTTCACATATGGACTGCCCTGGTGTTGGGGCTCCCCACGCTGATGCACATAACCCCTGTTGATGGTGGAGGAGTCACAGGAATGGGGTGAGGATGTGAGATGTGCCAGAAAATATATCCATGGAAGGGCACATATCTTTAAAAATACCACAGTCCCTTTACCATGACCCTTTTCCTTAGGTTGGTTTTTTTTGCTTTTTTTTTTTGTTTTTTTGTTTTTTTTTTTTTTTTAAGTAATGAAATAAACCACACAGAAGATTTTTCCCTTTTTTTTTTTCCTCCCCACATGACAACTTTGCTTGTGAATCACCAGCACTGCCTTCCAGGACCATCTTTTTGCCTCAGTCTGATGTTTCTGTTGTGGGAAGAGGGAGCCCTTACCCTGCTGCAAAATAAAAATAAATCTGTGGAAGGCAGGAAGATAGCAGAGTTCAAAATGTCATTAGTCCAAATGAACCGTTCAGGTCTCTGTGGTGTCAGTTGTTTAACCCCACAGCAGTTTAGGGTTCCAAGCAGGGTGACATGAACAAAAGGGGCACTTGTATGATGCCTGTATGGGCATGGTAGAGACCTGACCAGGTACAGGTTAACAAGGTGCTTTTCCCAGGTGATAAAAGCAACGAATTGAAATATCCAGGAGGTGTGATCCAATCACTTCTTACCTCAGCTGAGAGCCAGTCAGGCTGTATTGAACAATCTGTACAGTTTTCTTGTTTCCTACATGCCAGCTGAATCCCTTCCCATTAAGAACTAATGGTAAATAATTACTGGTGGTGGTCTATGAAGAAGAGGGAGCAATTCTAATCAAGGGCTGCATTAGGTGTCAGTTGCTTTTTTATGTTTTAGAAAAGTCTTGGTGCACACAGATAGATGTTTGTATACCTGTAGAATTATGTGCCTATATAACCTCTCTATATGTGTGTATCTGTATATGACTCTCTCTAAATAGTGTTACATCCAACTGCGTTAAAATGATCCTAAAAAAAATATAAAAATTTGGAGAATTGAAATCCTTAAAGCTCCAGCCTTTATTAGGTGTTTCCATTCTGCTTTTTTCAAAATACCCTGGTGCTATCTAGGGCACAGCCCAGACAATGCTGGAGCAGCTAGTCAATATTTTATCTTGCCCTCATTCTTCCGTGCTTCGTTTGTTGAGCTGTATTCAAACCGTGCTTGAAGATGGAATTAATAATTAGTGCTGGGCTTTCCTATGGCACTTACTGCTGTAATACCCAAGTCCTTCCCTGACCTCCATGGGCTTATAAATGCATACGAGGCTGTGGGTCTGCATGGTGTTTTTACAATTCCCCTGCAAAGAGAAAGAAAGTTGTTGTCCTGGTTCACAGGGGAAGAAGTGAGGCTCAGAGAGGTCCCAGTCGAGCACAGTCACAAGTTTTGGGTAGGTCTGGGACTGTGAGGTGACTCAAAATTACAGCAATTGATTTGCATTTAGGGTCCAACGATCATTATAACTTCATGTTTCGTGGAAACTCCCAGGTTTTGAATGCCCTGGTGTCTTACATTGCCAGTGTCCAGTGTTGGGAATGGAGGAGAGAAGTGAGAAATCAGTAACTCATGGTGAAAAGTTTGGGTTCAATGATTTACTCAGTTGCTCTCAAGCAGTCCAGGGAAGCAGCAGAGCTGAATCCTCTTCTCCAGTGTAGCATTTGTCTGTATGAACCAGGACTGGCTTGCTTTTCTTCCTGCCTCAGTCATTCAGCTTTGTCAAAGTTTATTTCCTGTAGGAATAGATTTTTTTAATTTTATAATGCCCTAGCCTGTTCTTATAACAGACATAATTGTCATTGGGATGCTTGAGGCAGGGAGCCCTATCAAAAATGGTAGCATGAGCTGGTGACTGAACCGTAATGAAGTACACTAAAGACTAGGGTGCAAGCAACTCTAGTAATACGGTGTCCTAACCCCTGAGTTCTTGATTTTGTATTTTTGACTTCTTTAAATGTCAGTTTTGTACATGATTTCCTAGCCTTGCAAAAAACCCTCAATAGAAACCCCAAGCAAATATATTGGAAAGAAATTACCAAATAATGTAATCAAAAAATTTCCCTAATCTTGGCGTCAGATGAAGTGGATTTTACTGAAACTTTGTAAGAAAGACATTTCAAAAGGGCTCCGAGACCAGCCCAAAGATGAGTGTGGAAAATCAGAGATGGACTTGGGATAGGAAGACCTGACCACCTTCCTTTATGCAGTGCTGGGGCATAGACACACAGAAATAATTTATTACTCTTTCAGTCCCCTCACAACTCTCCTCCAGCAGGAAATTTCCTTCTGCCTCCATTTCTTTGCTTGTGGGTAAGACCAGTGGCAGAGCTTTGCTGCAGGGGGCAGGGGAGGAAGCGGCACGGGCAGGCAGGGTGGCATTTTGGGGACAGGAGGGTTCTGCCCTTCTCAGGGGGGTGTGCTCCCCAAAACCCAGCAGTGAGGGGGGAGCACATGTCCTTTCCACCTGCTGGGGCTGGCTTGCAGATGTGGGGTTAGGGAGGAGCAGACGGGGGAATGCAGCCTGGGAGGTGCAGGTGGAGAGGGGCAGGTGGGACCCGACGCGTTTGGGGCAGAGGCAGAAAGGCCCTTCCTGCCCCTCCACAAAGGGCAGGGGAAAGAGGAATGACTGCACAAACTCTAAACCTTTTGGGAAACAGTCCCAGGCCCCTCTTTTCCCTCTGTGGTTTGTATGTCACAGCATGCCAGGGGTTTGGTGCATCCGAAGCACGCCCAGACACCCCAAATCCAACTGGGGATGTTGTCTGGTGTTTCCCATGGGTTTAGCCCCATTCCAGCCCCCAGCTCCTTCCCGAGGCTGCCCGTTCAGCCTGGACATCCTCTTTGCTCAATTCCTCCACGGAGGGTGAGGCTCACCCCGAGCAAAAGGCCAGCACATGACCAGTGCTCCACTTTAGTCCCACTTGAGCACTATTTTTAGGGTGTAAGTGGGGGAGGAGGCCGGCAGGGAGGGAGCATAGCAAAAGCAGGTGCTGGTCCTATATGCAGGGCTGGATTTTCAGCCCTGCTGCCTTTTGTAGGCTACAATAAATAGGGGAGATACTTGGTTTGCCCAGCACATTGCACACAGGGATTTTTAGTCCTTGGCGAATAAAATATCTGCTTATTTTCAGATGTATCTATTACTGCTTTTGTTGCAGTAAACAGATTAAATGAGAAAAGGTCAAGATGCAATTTGAATCTCTGTAAGAACATAACAAATACTTTTCTCAGTAATCAGATATAGTAAATACAAGTACTTATTTACTTGTAAATGTTAAAACATTCGCAAATTATCCTCTCAACTTCAGCAGTACGAACTTAACCATCAGATTTTGGAGACAATTTACTTTTCTTCTCTATGTGATTCAAGAATATGTATACAGTTGTTATTTAAGCACTGTTTTGTTAATGGGAATACATGCAAAAGCAAGAAAAAATAGGAATAAGGAAGAATATATGTTTTGGGTTTAACAAGTATGTTTTTTTTTATATTCCAGAGAATAAGACAGTAGGTGTTTAGTGTATGAAAATCATCCCCCTCCAGGAAAACCCCCACAAAACACCAAGGAAACTGTTTTAAAAAGTATCTTGCTGGGTGAATTGTTACATAGTTTGAGCAGTTCAGAATGTGTGCGGTAAATTAGCTGTTCTAAACCTACCATGTGCCGGATTTTTTCAAGCAGATTTTTACATTTATGTTTTCACTAAGTCTTAGCTAATTGTTATGCCTTTCACCTTGAATGCCAATTGTAATAATAATATTACATCTGTAGTCTATTTCTCTGTTCTTAAATTACAGCAATCAGGAATACTCGCTAGGTAAAATCCTGTATAGTTACTCATAAGAAAATATTGAAATCAGATGAAAAAATGTTTAGCTTGCATATTGCCTTAGACAGCCCTGGAGAGCTGCCAGGCAGTCAAGGTATTATTAGAAAAGCTGAGCAAATAGCTTACAGGGGGAAGAGCTGTGAACGCAGAGCCATCAGGTACTGTCAGATCACTGGATTTGAGGCTGGAATTTCCTTTTTTAGTTCAGTAAAGCCATTTAAAAGCACAGCACAGTGGTTCAGACATGTGGGGTTGGGTTTGGTGAGTGGGTTAAGGAGTAGTGATACAGTTTTGGCACAGCTCACGGGTGTTTTGCCAAAGGGGTCGGGTGCTCAGAGGGGGTGAGTAAAGAGTTTTCTTGGGGAAATGCTCCCCTTGGACTCCAGGACTTCAGGTGGAGGAGAAGATGGAACCTAATAGAGCCTGGGTTTGTTCAGTCCAGCGTTGGCAGTTTCCACTCCCCCCAAACTGCCCCAAAAAAAGGCTCATCCCATTCAGGACCACCAAGGAAAGGTGTTTCTAACCATTGCTCTGACAGCCCCTGGATTCAGACTGGGAAAAAAACAGCAAAGGAAACCTCATTTATTTCAAAAGCAAATATGGAATCATTTTGCTCAGGCTAACAGACTAATTAGTGACACCCTGAGCACTGAGCAAAAAAAAAAAAAAACCCAGAACCTGGTATTATTTTAGTCACATAGATGCTTTTTTGAGAGGAAGTAAGGTTGGTTCCCACTGCAGAGCATCGCACAGTGCAAACAGGGCTTACCTGCCAATAGTCTGACTAGAGAAAGGTTAATATGCAGCCAAGAAAAAACCTCTTTTCCCTCTTCTGGGGTGGTGTTTTATGCCACAAACTTTTTTTTAGTCTGTGCATTAATGTTCTGTAATGAATGTGATGTCAGGTGCCAGGGAATAAGATGAAATAACACCTTGCAAACATTTGCCACTTGTTCTTTTCTCCTGTTCTAGCTTTGCTCTGCAGGATCAGGGTAGGGGTCAGAATGCTTTGCTTGCTACTTCTTTTTTTAAAATACTGCGATTCAGGTGTGCACCATCTCAAAACAAGAGTTTGGCTTTAAAAAAAATGCCCATTCAGGACATTATTGTGTTGTGGAAATGCTGCATTGGAAACAGGGGGAGAGCTTTTCATTGTCTCTGTAAATACAGTTCTCAGATCTTGGTTTCTTTTTAGTGCAAGAGATAGCCTTGGTATATATATAAAAAAAAAAAAATTACATGCCCTCAATATATGAAAAGAAAAAAAAAGACAGAAGGGGAGAGTAATGGCTTGTCATTGCTTTGCAAGTCAGGCTTTGGTCTATTTTTGTCATAGCTATCTGAAGTGTGTTTACATATAGTTTGCCTTTCTGGTATTTTGTGCTTGCACAGACCTGATCTCCACCTATTTTGTGTCAACAGTTGCTGAGATTGGTGTAGAGTGATTAACCATCACGAGCTGAAACACCAACACAAGGAGAAGGGTGCCCTCAGAGACCCTCTCTTGCTTTTAAATCAGACTCTTGCTCCAGGCTGCACCTGCCTAAAACAAACTGCCTGCTTCAAAACTCAGCCTGAAAGAGTAAAAACGGGGCAAAAATGTTGCCTTTTTCTTGGTTACATCAATTTTCTCGTCTCAAAAGTGAGGCACAGCCAGAGGGGCAGGGTGAGGACGTGCTTTCGAGGGTGTGTGTTTTTGGCCTGCCTGCCCTGGAATGATTTTGGTGTAAGCGATGCATGGCTGGCTACACCAGCCTTAGCACCAACCACGATTCTGCCTTTCCTTTGGCTTTTCAAAAACAAAAGAAATGGCAGCAGATGTTGAAAAAATATTGCTTCCACAGTTGTTCAATGAAATCTAGGTCATGTAACAGTTTTGTGGTTTTTTCTTTTTTTTCCCCTTGCCCAGGCAATGTAGTCCTTCTGTCTTTTTGGGCTAAGGATAAAGCTCAATACCAATAGCTCCTTTTAAATTCAGATTTATCCCAGAGATGTCTGACTTCCCACCTGGTTTATAAAGGTGGTTTGTACCATCTGGGGGCTGATCTCTAAGCTTTCTCTGTCCCCTGGTCTCACAAATTCTTTTAATCTTTGACATTCCTCTGACTTCCCTGTGTGTCTTTTGTTGGTGTTGTTTTCTGAGGGTGTCTTTTCTTCTGCCCTGAATATGATGCTGTCAGTAGTAGGATTATAAGCAAAATGAATCACTTCACTTAATGGGAAATTATGTTTAGATAAAGTAGATTACAAAGTAGGCTATTAGCAGTGGTTAGAAAACAATGTTTTGAAGTGGGATGTCTTGGGGCACGGAGAGTTTGTTCAGAAGTGTGGGGTTGTTTTTCAGGTTGGCTGTGACTCAGAGTTGTATCTTTTGTGGTTTCTGGGGAGAGAAAAAAAAAAGGAAAAAAGAATTCAAACCAGTTTTTCAGGTGCCCACATCACACAAAAGACATCAGTGTGCCTCTATTTGTTGTCTTGGTTGTGGTGGGGAAGACACAACCACAGGAATAAAGCTTCCCACAACACCCCAAAACAGTGTCTGGGGGTATAGACCAGAATGATGTCAAATCATGTGCAAAACACAGGTCCCATACAGGTCTTCAGTGTTTTGGGGGCCCTGAGAGTGTTTTCTCCCAAAGACACTTGCCAAGGGTTTTGGTTTGGCCACCCTGGGCTTGCTTCTCCTTTCCTTGCAGGCTTCAGGAGCTGGTGTGGAGTTCCTCCATCCTCCTTCATTGCCTTTTGGAGATGGGGAGGATGAAGGGGTTCATCCAGGAGTATGGACAGGTCGTTTCTCACACCCTTCAGTGAGTGGGAACACTCCTAATCCAGCAGCCAGATGTGGGAGCAGCCTCTCTTCTTTTGCCTGGGCTGGAGGACGAGGCACAGCTTCCAACTCCCGTGCTGTATGTGGGGTGGGGCTGGAGGGAGCAGAGAAAAAGCTGTTTGGACGAGGCTCACAACTTGATGTGTGGAAGCTCAGAGATCATGCAGGCACTTCTCACAAGCTCCACATTCCCCTAAAAAAGAGGTTATGCTGAGTAGGTAGAAGACATTAAATTGCTGAAATAGGCAGGAGTGTTTTCAAAGAAATAGCCAGTATTTTGCTATCAGCTCTCACCCATTCCCAGCTTAATCCCTGCCATCAAATGGGGCTTGGGTTGTTGGTTTGTCGTGTTCTGCTGAAGAAAAGCTGCTGGCTTGCACTGCTGGTGTGCACCAGATCAGGACCCAAGTTACAGAGTCCAGAGCAGCTCTCCTGAAGGATCAGATGGGAGGTCAATGTTCAAACCCTTCTCAGAGCTGTGCGAAAACACCAAGCTGGGAGATGCACATCTCATCCTGGGCTGCTCTCAAAGCTCTCACAGAGCCTGCACACCACCCTCTGTTAAAAATGTTTCTGTGGGAGGCGAGATTCTGTCTGCCAGCCTGTTGTGTACCCAACCCCAGTGCTTTGTGGGGGCCAGCGCTGTCCCAGGCAGGAGTTAGAGCAGCCTGAGTGCTGCTCTGCTACACGAATCCTTGCCATATCCCTTCAAGGCTAATTGTGGCACATGGAGATCAGCAAAGTACAGCTGCGCTGGGATTTAGGAGCGGGGAAGAGACGGGAGGTCAGCTCCGCTGGCGCTTCGCCACGTAAAGATTTCCCCTTACATCATCTGGCTGCTGAGGGCGAGTTTACATCTGCTTTGCACCCAGAGGGAATTGTGGTGTCAGGGAATGAGGTTGCTGAGAGTTCTCCCCAGTGCAGCCAAGACCTGCAACACTGCTCTGACTCCCTGGCATCGTCAGGGAGACGCCTGGATGCTGGGTCAGGGTTTTCCCTGGAGACGTTCCACGTTGGCTAAGTTTTTTCAAGGGGAGTGTGTGGATGGGAGGGGAGGAGGAGAAGAAGGAGAGCAGACCAGAAAGGCCAACAGCAGCTCACCTGTGGTGTAGAAGAGCACAGGAGGTGGGCAGAGCAGGGAGGCATTATCTCCAGGGAGCCCTTCCCCAGGCACAGTGGCTCTTCGCTCCTCCCCAGCAAGTCCCTTCCATAATTTTCATTTAGAACCTGCCAAATAAATAGAAACAGGCTTTAGCTCCATCCTTCTGGGGAACAGGCAAAGTTTTGCAAGACCAGAATTTGGTTGCTACCCAGCTTTCTTCTGGAAAGACTCATCAAGCAGCCACAGCCACGAGCCCTGCAGAGAGATGGAGCTGAGGGAGCATTTGGGAGAAGCGGGGCCAGGAGCTTGTGGGTCCCTGCTCGATGGAGAGCCACCAAGCATCCCTTCTGTGTCCAGAGGACAGGCCACCAGCAGGATCACTGCCACCCCGAGGCAGAAATTCTTCCCTGTGAGGGTGGTGAGGCACTGGCACAGGGTGCCCAGAGAAACTGTGGATGCCCCATGCCTGGAAGCGTTCAAGGCCAGCTTAGATGGGAATTGGAGCAACCTGGGATAGTGAAAGGTGTCCCTGCCCATGGCAGGGGGGTTAGAACTAGGTGGAAGGTTCTTCAAGGAACCTTCCAACTCAAACCATTCTAGGATTCTGTGATCCTGTCGTGGGATGGTGCTCCCCAAAATACAGTCTTTTTTATTTGGAGGCAGGATGTGTCCAGCAGTGATTTGAGAAGAAAATGTGATCTGGAGCAAGAGGGGAAGGCTCCCAAGCTTAAGGGCTGGGGAGAAGAGGAGGTGGCCAAAGGCAGAGCTGGTGCATGCTGGGCCAGCCAAAATGTAGGGCACAGCCAGCTCTCTGACAAGGAGCACATACCTGATCTCATCTCATCTCATCTCATCTCTCTGCTTTCTATTTTTGCCCTCGATATGCTCGCTGCATTAGCAGACTTGGCTTGGGCAGAGATTCGATAGCACTCTCCTGCTTGAAAGCAACTTTTCTGAATGCACAACATGAATCCATTGGTGGGGTCACATAGTAATGCTTGAAGTCAGAAGCTATTTTTAAAACGAAATTGCAGAACCACACATGGCTTTCATTAGTGCTTTACATCAAATTTGTCAGCTAATTAGTGGTTTTTCATCACTAGCTTTTTGCATGGTATTTTATTTAATTCGCTCTCCGGTATTGTCCTGCGACACCCCTCAGCCCTGTGAGCAGTGCCTGGTGCTGGTGCTGTGCCAGCAGAGGAGGGAGGAAGAGGAGAGCTTGCAGGAGAGCTTTCTGATGCCCCTGATGGATGGGCCCTCTGTGTTTGGAGTGGATTCCAGCGTTACGTGGCTGGAGTGGGCGGACAGCAGCCCTTGTACTCTCTCCCCTCCCTACCTCCATTTAGTGTTGTAAATGATGTATTGCAGTCCCCAACTGTCTTTGGTTTGGAGGAGGAGGAGGAGAAACCAAGCAAAGTTGCCAAACATGATTTCATAAGGTTTGACTTGAAATTGAACGAAGTTTCTTGAGTGTCTTGGATTTTTTTTTTTTTCTCTTTACAAATAAAGGGAGTACAGAGAGCATGGATTGCTAATGACTGGTAGTTACGGGTCATTAAGCTCACTAACTGACTTCAGGATCAGAACTTTCTAATAACAGCAGTAAGCACTCTTTTAACGTTTATTTCTCATTTTAGGGATGGGGAGATGTGATTACCATTTGAAAGTCTGCAGTTATTTTTTCTGTTCATAATTACAGAGGCAGCTTGCTATTTTCAAGGCTGTTTTCAAAACATTTGAAAGTATTTGGTGAAATAATTTATATGTTGGTATGGTTTTTTTCTTTTCTTTAACTGGCTCTTAAAAATCTCTGGAAAACAAACACACAGAAAAAAATGAAAATATGTTAAAATAAGGAATAAAGCAGTTACTGAAGTGTAATAATCTTGGTTTATAGCACACTTTTCATTTAAATTGGTTTTATTAGAGATAAACCTGTTAAGCGTTGAGGAATTAAGTGCTGAATAGAGAATGTTGTTTTGCTGCTGTATAAATGAAGGATCCCACTATGCAGAAAAGAGTGCAACTGGCTTTACAAGTGAATTATTTGCCAGTTTGAAGCGATACGTTTACTTTGGCATCTGTTATAAAAATGACGATTTGTTTGTTGTCGAGTGTTTTTTTTCAGAGGGGCAGGAGAGGTTTTAGCAGTGGGGTTTGTAGGTGATGTGGGCTTTCTCATTCTTCTTACGCCTGGCTTGCTAGGAGGAGCTCAAGGAGAAAATGAGGCAGAGAGATTTTCGGGAATTTCTTGGCTCTCACTAGTGAGACACAGATTTCTGGCGTGCAGCGCTTTGGGACAATATTGAGAGGGAGCAGCCTGTGACTCCAAGTAGCAGAAGTCAGTAATGGTGTGAAACTCTCCTCATTTCGGAGGGCTGGGGGCAGAGAAAAATTCAATAGACCGCGAAGTCTCAGCATCTCCTTTCAGACAGCTGGTCCTGGAAAATTTCATTCAAAGGCTGCAAATTGGAAGTCCCCGCAATCGCTCTGTCGATTCTTGAGCAAAGGTGACTTTGGAAATTCGTGACAGCAGAGGAAGGTCTTGTTTTATTCACTCGACAGAAGCGAAATACAAGGGGAAGGGAGAAAGAACAGATCTGTGCGGAAAATGTCACTTGGGCTGTAACCTGAGCCTCAGCGAGCTGTGCCTTTCGGAGGGTTTGGTGACCCTCTGAAAATCCTTGCTCTCTGGCTGCTATTATTGTAGCCAATTTCCAACTAAAATAAGTCTTTTGTCATCACCAGCCATGCAGCCTCTTGCTGAGAAGAAACAAAACTTGTGCGTGGCAGCGCGGGCGGCCGAGCTGGGGGTCAGAGTGCAGAGGCGGATTGCTGCATCCCGGGGCTGGGGCTGGGGACCAGCAGGGCACCAGCCAGGGACTCTGCCCGTGACCTCTGCAGCCAGAGCCCAGCCCACCGGCCTGAGAGAAACCATCCTAGGAAAATGCAGATGGCAGAAAAGAGGGTTTCCTCCTCCTCTTTGGGGTTGGGATTGCGCGGTTTCTCTTGCTTTTTGGGAGATGGCGGAAAGGGCAATGCCATGTGTCTGAAAAGAGCAAGGGAAAATCAACTTGAAAAAAAAAAAATAGAAAGTGCTTCAAACTTCTGTGTTTGCCCAACTGTTCGAGTGTTTTTTCCGTGCCAGATCCTTCCCCTTACAAAACAAAAAAAAAAGGAGGAAGGAAGAAAGAAAACCAGCCCAAGGCATCACTTTGCTGAGCGCAGCTTGTACACTGAGGGATATTATGTTGTTGTGCCACTATTGATCCTACTCTTCTGAGGCAAAAAAACTCAAACCAAAAAATTCCCCTTCCTCATCAGAGCAAAGGTACCACAACATAGAGCACTGGTGTGGAGAAGAATATTTTATGCAAGCCTTTGAGCCCAGTTGGGTGTTTACGCACATGAGTAAGGTTATACATCTGTCTTAAGTTTTATGCTAAATTGTATTTTGATAATACTCAATTTCAGTAGTAGTTAGTATGCAAATGTATTTTTTAGATCCTGATTTCTCTGAATTTTTAAAGATTAGAGTGATTTAGAGTTTTTTTTTCCTCTTAAGAGGTGAATATGAGCTTTTGGAAAAAGTGGAAGGGAGATTTTTTCCTGTTACCTTTTCTATTCCATCGTTTTTGCTGATGTTCAAATCAGCCTGGCACTTTGGAAATTCAAAGAGTGATCAAAAGATCCTGGCCCTTCTCTCAAAGTAAAAAACTGAGAGTATGAAGAAATTAACCACATGCCTGTATATTTCTGCAGCAACAGCTTATTCACAGTTTTGGTTGCAAAGAGTTCTCAAATGTGATTTATAAACATCACAGCACTGCATTGTGCTCTCTCAAGGCAAGCTACATTAATTGTTTTAATCTGATAGGTTCTTACAAATTCCAGGTTTGGGATGCAGGAAGAAACTTGAAAGTGAATACTTTCTTCTTTTTTTTTTCTTTTCTTTTTTTTTTTTTTTTAATGCATAGTGGTTTGGAGTCTACTATAATGCAAAGTAAAGCGTTGTGTTACAAAGGCAGGGAGGATGGGACAGAAGGTTAAAGGGCATCCTGGAAACAAACAGCTGGACCAGTTTATTTAAACAGATACAAGGATGGGGAGCTGACCTCCGTTTGACTTCTAGTGGGAGGAGCGAGAATGTCATTTTATTGCTTTGCCCAGAAGGAAAATGTTCTTGTGTCTGAATTCCCCCCAAAGACATCCAAACACTGAGCTGTTTGGCAGAATTGCTACTTATAGGAAATACTTACACAAATGCGTAGGAAGGAGATAACTGTTAAGTACCTATGTGTAAAATGTTCTTTAAGCAAATATCCCAGATGATAGCGTGGGGCAAACAGGTGAGATTATGTTTTACCATAGGCACATCCTGTGGGTAGTTATTGGTAAACTCTAGAAATATCGTTTATTCTAGTATATTAGTATATAAACTATACTATATATAGCACAGTTTATTATTTTGAGACCCCCACCTCCCTCTCAAAAGTGCTTGTAGTTTGGAGGAGAAGGATGAAAAAGTCGTGAAGTTGAGGTTGTACATGCCTAATGTTGCTCAGAATTTATTTGGGGTAAAAGTTATTTCGGTGACCAGTGACTCTCACAGCTACCCCTCTCCTCCTGACACACTACCAGGTCCTAGCAGTGGGGCAGAAATATGGAGCAAACACAGCAAAAGCCTTGCCAGACTCAAAAAAAGAAATGGCTGAGGCACCAGGGTTTTGTGGTGTTGTTTTACTTCGAAGAGTTACTGTGAAAATTGCTTTCTGCAAATGCAAATTACAGATATTAAACAATTTTCTAATTGGTCATGGAGCTAAGGCAGCTAATGGGGGAAAAAAAGCAGGTTTTTTTTAATTGCTTATTTCACATGGTGTTTGTGCTACACCTGTGCTTATAATGAGAAAGGAGAATTAGTCTAACCTTCTGCTCACATGATTCTAATTTTCATGGTTTGTACAAGATAATGATAAACTGATTTGCAACACTGTTTGCTGGAGAGTCGAGAGGGGGTGTTTACTGGAAATGTGTAGAAAAATTGATCCAATACTGTTGCTGACAAAACATGACCTAGTTCAGGTGTGAGGTTCCCAGGCTGGCACCCGGGTTCGGTGCCTTGGAGCCCGTTTCCTCAAGACAGGTTTGATAAGGACTCAACATCTTGATTAATTTTTGCAGGAGTTTGGGTAGTGGGTGTCAGTGGGGAAGGGGAGATAGGAGGAGTCTGAAGTCACTGTGCTGCTCTTTGATGAGGGCAAAAGGACCAGCATGGGGCTGTGGTTTGCTATTCTTCTCCCCTCTGGTGTGGGGGAAAAGGGTGGGCAGGGCTGATTCCCGGGGAAAGATCCTGGTGGCTTTATCTCTGTGGTGGGAGAGCTCCTGCTAAGCCACCCCAAGCAAAGGCAATGAAAACAAGCACCAAGCATTCCTTTGAGGACTCTCCTATCCCATTTTACAACTGTACTGAGATTTAGCTCACACTCACGCTTCTTCCTTTACTAGTAAATGTTGTGGCATACATATTTTTATTATGCTTTTTCTCCCTCACAAAGAGCGCAAAGTCTGGTTATGCAGCTTTGCCGTGACTAAGTCTCAGTGGAGATTTTTTTTCCAAATGGATTTTAAGTAAACTTTCTGCTGAGTGAAACCTCAAGAGAGATTCTTGAAAGGGTCTTCATTCAGACAGGTTCCCAGCCATGGTTTCCAGCCTCCTGATTTCATCACCATGGGGAGACCACCGTATTTGTGATCTCTCTCCTTCTTCTGTTTTGCTCCAAATTATTTTGAATATTTCCGAATAAGCATTGCAGGACTAACTGAGGCGAAGAGCTACAGAAACACAAAGAGTGGGGCTGCAGATAGCTATTTTTAAAAGTGACTCTACCACCTTTTTTTATTATTTCCAAAGATCTTCTCTTCATTGTTTGGGGGGGAATTTTCAGTAGTCCAGTAATTACAGTTTAACAAGATGTTTGCTGTAAATGGTCAGGCCTAGCTGGAGAAAACAGGATTATAAATTCAATTACTGTAAAGCTATGACCTCGCCTTGACCCCCTCAGACTTTGCATAAAGAGAGGGAGGGGGGAGAAAGCCCACCAAGAAATGGCTAGGAGGAATGCGTGGCTCTGAAGTCCCCAGCAGTGTGACTTAGCGGTGATAAAAGTCCAGACGTTCCCTCATTTGATGGGGTTCTGCCATCACAGTTCATTATCTTAATAGCGGGCATTAAAAGGGAATTAGGTTTGCAAGAGGTAGGGGCAGGTTTTGATAAAGAAAAAAATTGGAAAAAGAAGTCAGAGGACATAAGGCAGAAATGACACTAATGAGGGGGGAGGTAGCAGATGCCCTCACGAGCATCTCGCCAGCTTCACAGATTTTTGTTTTTTTGGTGCCCCGTTCTGTATTGAGGGGAGCGTTGCTGGCATTGTTTCCTGAAAACTCGGCTAATTCCCCCATGAAAAGATGAAATGGAAGTGTCCGACTGTGCTAAAAAGCAGGCAAACATAAATCAGCTTGGAAACCCCAAGCTCGTGCTCTCAGAGGTCATCAGGGTTAGAGGTGTAGCAGAATTTGCATCCCCATGCAGCCTGATGGAGAGCACCACAGCAGGGCAGGAGGGCTCGGGGCTGGGTGGAAGACATCCCTTCCCTAACCATTTGCTTTCCTCTTTTTTTCTTGCAGGTTTATTAATGCTAGAAGAAGGATAGTTCAGCCCATGATAGACCAGTCCAATCGAGCAGGCAAGTCCCCAGCAGTAACTGTATTCGAGTCACACAGGCAAAAACCATCCTCAAGCCATTCACCAGGCGGTCCAGTACCTGGTAAATAAATGAGAAATGAGTGCTGGGAGTGGCTGACAATTAAAATACAACCAGCTTTCTTTCATTATGTCTCTAATAATTTTGGAAAAAAAAATACATTGCAAATTTAAAAAGGGAAACTAAAATGGTCTGCTCCGTGACCGGAGTTTCTGTACATGATCCCAATTATTCTTACATTTTTTTAGTAGTTGTTTGGAGTTTTCCTTCCCAGCTTTTTCTGCTCCTGTGACCACTCCCTGGTGCATGGCTTGGTGTGGAATTGCTGTAAACTTTATTACCTGTCAAAAGGGCAAAGGGGTCAGAATCACTTGTGGGACTCAGTAAAGTTCAAAGACATTCAATGAGGTAGAGCTTTATGTGCTTTAATAACCCAAACCAGCTTACTTCTGAAGCTGGCTTTTAATGTACAGTGAAAACCTCCAGTTCAGGTAGCTGTACTTGTGGAGGCTCCTTTTGTCCCTTGGCTCTTCTTTTGGGATTGCTGAGCATTTGCTGTTTACTTTGGGGGTATTTATTTCTATTTTTTTAAAAGACCCTAAGTTTGCACATGTTGGTTCTGTTTGGGGTCTTGGCTCGCAGCTCTCTGGGGGTATTTACCATCAAGGATTATCACAGCCCGTTACTCCCACTTGGTTTTGTTTGCCGAGTCTCACTGCCAAACTCCTCAAATCCATCGTTGTCCAGGATGCCTTTGGGCCACCCTTCCTCTTCGAGTACATTCGATTATTTGTCATTAGACGTAAATATCTGGCACGGATGTGTTTGGGTCCTGCCCTTTGAAGGCACGAGGGCGTAATTTAACACACTGAGATTTCAGTGTGACTATTCCAGC
The DNA here is from genome assembly GCA_013397915.1 of Daphoenositta chrysoptera. Taxonomy (NCBI): domain Eukaryota; kingdom Metazoa; phylum Chordata; class Aves; order Passeriformes; genus Daphoenositta; species Daphoenositta chrysoptera. The sequence continues at coordinate 776,516 of VZRO01001508.1, read as the reverse complement.
CATAAAATCCGGCTCCTATGCAGGTTTTTGCATTGACGTCAGCAGCGGCAGCAGCTGGAGCCGGGGCTCCTCATGGCTCAAGATTTCAGTTTGCTAACCTCATTTCCCAACTTGCAGAAGGAAATTAAGCCCAAACTAAGCGTGCTTGTCAGTCCAGCCGCTAAATTCGCACAGTAGATGTTTCCCCCCCTCTTTTTAGAGCCAGCACCGATAGCCCGTGAGCGGGGGGGTTGTGTCTTGGCACCGGCTGCCTGTTGCTAAAAAAGAGCTGTTCTGCACCTTTCCAGTAAGTCAAGGAACACCCTACAACCCCGACGGGCAGCCGATGGGCGGTTTCGTGATGGACGGCCAGCAGCACATGGGCATCCGAGCGCCAGGTAAGCCCCGGGGACAGCGCCGCCCACCCACGGGTGGCCTGCTGGTGCCACCACAGGTAAACACCCCTCTGCCACCCTCCCAGCTGCCTGCCTTGCCTCACCTGTCTTCTGCCTGCCTTCCACACCAGCGAGGGAAACCAGGCGTCTCCTTGCTCGAGCGGTCCTGGACCCCTCTGCCGTGCTGCGTTTTGGAAAGGGGCTTTTGGCACTATCTGTTGACTTTGCTCATTTTCTGGCATCTTCTTGGATTTTTATCTCCCTCTAGGACCTATGAGTGGAATGGGCATGAATATGGGCATGGAGGGGCAGTGGCACTACATGTAACCTTCACCTAGGTAACCAATGGCAAAGCCAGGGGGAAGTAAGTACAAACGAGGTCTTTGTTCTCACGTTGTCCGAGGGATATTTGTCTCCTTGCGTTTCCCCTATGTTCTCCCTGCCCATAGCCTCATGCTTGTTCCTTCCTTTCCATCCATCCGTCCTGCGCCTGGGCTCCTCTGGGTTTTCTCTCCCTGTGGTTCAGCTCCAGCTTGCCGAGCTCCCAAACCCCCCGCGCGCGCGCCGCGCCGCGCGCTGACGCTGCCGCACCTCGACGCCGCCATACATTGATGCTATTATCCATCCCCGAGCACATGACAAAACAAGGAGCAGCCAGGGAGGTGGGGGAGCCCGTCGTCTTGGCAACAGACTGATTTGCAAAATGTAAGCGGTCTGCAGCAGCGCAGGGAGAGGAAAGAGCATGTCCCCAAAGTGTCATAAATCTGTCTAACCGCAGTTGATGCATGAGTTACATTTCTCCCGCTAACCTGCAAGACACCAAAAAAGCCAAACAGAGACTTCTCATGGGGTAGGGGAAAGAAAAGAAAAAAAAAAAAAAAAGCCAAGCAAAAACCCAGCAGCTTCACTTAGTTGCGTTTCGGAAAGCAATGGACGAAACTTTGATTTTTTTTTTTTTTTTTTCAAGTTTATTTCTCTTTGTCTGTCCGTCATAATGGGATTACGTGTGGCAAAGGAAAAAGAGAGAATACAAAATAGAGGTGTGCGCAGCAGGCTATGGAGCTTCGCCCAGGCTAATTGACTATATCCAAATTAAGTATGCCATCACTTGCAGTGTGACAAATGGATTTGACTTATTCAGTATACAAAAATAGAGATCATTAATGCAATCTTCAGTGGCAGACCTCGCAAAGAAAGCCTAGAAAAACTGTCCCAGTTTTTTTCTTTTTTTTCCCCCTCTTGTCTTTTTCTAGGGAAAAATACATTATACAAATTTTGGTGGGTGTTTTTTTTTTTTTTTAAAAGAGTAAAGTGGTTTGAAACACCAAGACACTTGATACCATGTTTAAGTGGTGCCTGATTCTGTTCCTCTTGCTCTCTTTCTGGAGTTAAAAGAGTTATTTCAGCATCTTTGTTGTGCCCCCAGCCTATATTAACATAGGGTTTGAAGTTACCCAAGGCAAGTGTATTTCATAGTAGTCTTCTCTGAGCCCAAGTCAAAACTAAGTTTTAACAATTAGCTGTGAAAACATTCCTCTGAGCTTGGGAATGCAATAGCCTTATTACCTCATCATGAAAATTTCTAGCTTAGTTAATTTAAATATTGTTTCTTAGTTTCTGGGTCAATTAAATTTAAATGATGTATTTTATGCTTCGTGACCAATTAAATTAATAGGTTATTACAAAAAATATTATCATCTTTTTTGATTAAAGAGCTGTGAGTACAGTATATTTTATAAGCAATTTTCATTAGTTCAAAACTGTTCCTTTAGGCTAGATTAAGCAGCTATTCATTGCTGGAGCCTTGAGACCTGATTCCAAGGTGTTCGGCGCATTCACAGCGAGCTCTTGCTTAGAACTAAAGCCAATTGAACCTACTTAGCAATAGCGTATGCCTTTCACCCTTGATGATTATGGAGCTTATAGCTCTCCGAAACAATACACCTGTCAGTTCCCATCAGCTACAGCAATCCAAGCAGAAGGCAGAGGCCCACAGAAAGCAGGAGGTTTTATTGTTTTAGGTCCAATTTTTTTCTTATTGTTCTCCCAAACCCACTGAAAGGTTTGACTGAGTTGCGCGTCTGATTTTTTTTTTTTTTTGCAGCCAGAGGTGATCGGGGGCGGGGAGGGGGGGGTAAAGGAATAATTGATAACTGTTATTGATTATGTATATATTTTTAATGTGTCTAAAAATACGAGTTTGATTTAGCAACCGTACTTAGTAATCCTATCAATTTCGGCCTCGTACGAGGCCTTTGTTCAGTGATGTACGTCCCTGCTGTATTGCATCTATTTGAATGGCACAAATACTTGGGACAGATTCCAAGAGATCAGGCTGGAGAGCTAAATAAATAGCTGTTGATAAACCCTGACACCTATTTAACCCATCGCTCCTCCCCGCTCCCTCGTTGGCTGCTGGGGATTCTTCCTCCTCGTGCTCCCAGCGTGCTGTTACAAGTGGGGAGAGGAAGGCAGGGGGCTGGGGTGAGGCCGTGGGGCGTGGAGCCCACCCGAGAGCCCCCCGTGTGACCTTGGCCATCTTCAGGCTGGCTCTGCCTCTGGCAGGCTTCCAGCTCGGGAACATCTCCACCTTCCTACCCGTGAAACCCGCCAGCTGTTCCGTCTCCAAAAACTCTGTGTTTGGAAGGGGGAGGATGCTCTCGGGGGGTTTTGTACCTCCTGGGGGCCATCCCTGCTGCTGTCACCGAGTCCAGACATGAGACTCCCGGTCCTGCAGGGCTTTTAGGCCCGTGACTTGCCGTCCTGCCCGGGGCTGGGGCCAGTGCCCACCGCTCACCGCCGCCTCTTTCTCTCCCTCTGCAGGGCTGCAAAGTGTGCCAGGGGATTATGTGTCTCGGGGTAGCCCAATGGGTATGAACATGGGACAGCCAAGCTATACCCCGCCCCAGATGCCCCCCCATCCTGCTCAGCTGCGTCATGGCCCCCCCATGCATACCTACATTCCTGGACACCCTCACCACCCAGCGATGATGATGCATGGAGGACCACCCCACCCTGGAATGCCCATGTCAGCATCAAGCCCCACAATGCTTCATCCCGGCGAGCCAGCGGCGAGCGGACAAGTGATGGACATTCATGCTCAGTAGCTTAAGGGAAACACACGTTGTCTGCAGCGATGGTAGATTTCAAACATTGTCTTTCTGCAAGGACTGTGGAGTTCTTGGCGTCAGCTTTGGACCAAGGGACGTTCCAGTTTTTCACAGGGACCCTGAAAAGCAGGAGAACACCAACTGAAGTCAACTCTGGGGACATGCTAAATACCTATATAAGACATTAAGAGAACAAAGAGTGAAATATTGTAAAATGCTATTATACTGTTATCCATATTACGTTGTTTCTTATAGATTTTTTAAAAAAAATGTGAAATTTTTCCACACTATGTGTGTTGTTTCCATAGCTCTTCACTTCCTCCAGAAGCCTCCTTACATTAAAAAAGAAGCCTTACACTTATCCTGCAAATGACAGAAAGGGCTTATTTGCAGGATTTTTAGAGCATTAAAATAACTATGTCAGGCAGAAGAATCTTTCTTCTATCCTAGGATTTCAGCCATGCGCACTCTCTCTCTCTCCCCCCTCTCTCCTCCTCTGTCTGTCTTTCTTCCCTTTCTCTCCCTTTCTCCCCGTCTCTCTCCCTCTCTCTCTTTCTAGCCTGGGGCGTGAATTTGCATGTCTAATTCATTTACTCACCATATTTGAATTGGCCTGAACAGATGTAAATCGGGAAGGATGGGAAAAACTGCAGTCATCAACAATGATTAATCAGCTGTTGCAGGCAGTGTCTTAAGGAGACTGGTAGGAGGAAGCATGGAAACGGAAAGGCAGTGTATTTGAAGCCTAATTGTCACATCAGAGCATCCTTGTCCCCATGCAGCAACCACCACCTTGTACATCACTTCCTGTTTTATGCAGCTCAAAACATGGACTGAAGATTTATTTTTAATATGTTGACTTTCTTTCTGGGCGAGACATCGGTCATGTGTGCATTTTTTTTTTTTTTTCCATAGTCCCATCATGGAGCATTTATGTATACATTGTAAATAAATTTTGTGCAAAAAGGACTGGAAAAATGATCTGTATTATTGCAATTTTTTGTAAAAGTAGCAGTTTGGTATGAGTTGGCATGCATACAGATTTACTAAGTGGGATAAGCTAATTATACTTTTGTTGTGGTTAAACAAATGCTTGTTGATAGCCTTTTTCTATCAAGAAACCAAGGAGCTAATTATTATTAATAATAATCATTGCACACTGAGTCTTAGAGTTTCTGATTGAAACAGTTTGGATTGTATAATAACTCAAAGCCCAGTTGTAGTAGTTTGAGTGCAGTAATGAAATCTGAATCTAAAATAAAAACAAATTATTTTTTGTCATGGTGACTCCACTGCTTGCAAAATTTGTTTCCTGCCCCCTTGCAGTATTTGTAGCCATTCTATCCCAGACTGAGAGCCGAGCAGCTACAAAATTCAGCTGGCTCTGGAGCTGTTACCCATCATTTGCTATTTAAATATCAGCTTCGCATTTAAAGATTGTAAAAGTAACGCTACGCTGCAGAAAGAAACTTTCTTGGAACTTGCACTGTAAATTGCCAGGATGGGAACTGTTGCCTGTCAATAAATGTAACACCGTAGGGCATTATTGGACAGCAATTTGTAGTGTTGCCCCCCTCTCCCTCCCAAATTATAGTTTGTTCTAATTATTGAGTTTCTTACTGGAATTGAGCCTACTAAGGAAAGAGGAAAATAAAACTGGGAAAGCACTGCCTGGGCAATGCCTATCTGTCAGGGGATGAGGTGCTGAGCGAGCCAGGCCGGTGCAGCCCCTCGTTAACCAATTTCCTCTCCCGTTTGTGCTCTCTGCACCACGGCCGGCCCGCCAGCCCTCCTTCGCTTGGAGTCAAACCGCAGCCGTAGAAGGGAAAAGAGAGATTCCCGGGGCTAGGAAAATGACACAAATATCTTAATTAAGGCGGAATTATGCACCCCCCCCCTCCAGCCCCTCCCAAGGCAGCCGGCACCCCCTGCGGGAGGTGTCCCGGGCGTGTTGGGGGCAGGATCCGGGGGGGCCTCTCTGCGTGTGCCCCGGGGTACCCCCGGACTGGGCAGGGGCAGGCAGGGGTGCAGGCAGAGCTTTCTGAATTAAGCAAGCCGCCAAAGGGGGTCCTCTCTCCCCCTGCTTGGGACTTCCCATCTTTTTTTTTTTTTTTTAACTCTGGGTTTTCTTTCTGCNTTTTTTGTTTTTTTTTCTCTTTTTTTTTTTTTTTTTTTTTTTTTTTTTTAACTCCGAGTTTTCTTTTCTTTCTCTTTTTTATTTTCTTTTCTCCTTTTTCCCCGTTTTTTGTTTTTTTTTTAAGGGCTGCTGTGCCGCCAAGGAGGCTGAACATCCCGGCTCCTTCTTTGTGAGGCCGGAGTAATGACACTTTTCTGCCAAAACGTGAATGAACGGGGCTCGCTTTTTTGCTTTTTTTTTTTTTTTTTTTTTTTTTTTTT
>VZRO01001508.1:715073-751387 GCA_013397915.1 Daphoenositta chrysoptera | reverse complement strand
AAAAAAAAAAAAAAAATCCTCGATTTTCCACCACCCCGTGGCTTGGTCCAGGAAAAGGGAATTTTATGAAGTAGTTATTATTCCCAATACTTGAATGCATGCAGGAGTCTTCTCTTTGGATTACAAAACAGAGTAGATTTGCAATATTTATCTAGTAGGTGGCCCAAACCCCAATTTGCTCCATTTTCCTCCATTGTTTATTGTGAATTTTGTTTTAAAGCTTTTGGGGAAAGAAACGTTTGAGAAGTTGTTTTTTTCCTTTATTAGAGAAAGCTAATTTGAGGCATTCCAACCGAAATCAGTCAGAACAAAGCCCACCTCAAGTCTAAATCAAGCAAGTATTACTTATCAAAATAAGCTCAAAAGCAGTAGACAGGGGGAAAAAAGTTTGCAGATCAACTTTCTAACCAAACTCATTTGCACCCAAATGAAATGAAGTTATAAGGATAAAATTCTCAGCAGATTTGCACAGCACAGTAATAGCCTTTATGCTTGGAAATTTATGGGCCATGGACAGTTTATAAGAAACGATGTAGTTCATCAGAGAAGCAGACTGATGGAGCACATGGGAGCATTCTGTGCAGGAAGTTGGGTTTTGGAATAATACTTACTTTGATAGAGTTGTTTTGTTAGCTAAGTAAAACAGTAGGGAAGCCAATGGCCACTTAGGCTTCAAACATAAATATATATTTATAAGTCACCCAGCTGCTTAATTGAGATCTCTAGTGTTTTCCTTAAGTATATCTTATCCAAAAAACCAGTAATGCAGAAAATAACAACAGCAGCAAAGACCTGCTGTATGCTGAAGTTCATTTAATCAGTCAGCAATGCTTAGGGGGAAAACAGAGCCTTATTTTAGGGGCAGATTCATCGAGGTTCCCAGAGGCTCTTTAGCCCAAGCAGCGGCTCAGGTTTGGCTCACATTGCTCTCTGGCAATTTCTTGCTGAAGAAGCAGCAGGATAGGAGCCCTTTTTGTACATTTCTCTTCTCTTGGTGGCTTTTCCTCAGCCACCAGGGCACAGCAGAACTTGTGTGTGACTGGTGTGACCAAGTACTCCCAGCCCAGTTTGGGAAGACAAACGCTGGGGTTCCTGCCAGATGCTGGCTGTGGAGGGGGAGGGAAGTACACAGGGCTTCAAAATGTTCTCCCAGGGAGGTTGCACAGGGGATGGTTCATTAAATTTGAGCAAAGAGCTGGAAAATAAGATTTCACACTCCCAGCCTTGAAAAGCCTTGGTGAATTTGGGATCCCCGGAAAACCCCGAGGAAATTTGGCAAGTTCTAGGGAGCTTCAGGAAATGCTGGAGGCGTTTGCAAAGGTGTTTTATTCTTAGAGCACACCTCCAGGGTGAGGCAGAGAGTTGGGTGTCTCACTCCCTGCACCTTGGGCAGCTCCCAAAAGCACTTTTTGGCTGTGGGATACCAGGCAGGTGAAAGGTGGGGTCTTGGGTGTGGCTTCAGCAGTCCCACTGTCACAGCTCTTCTCAGATGCCTGTTTAATTGAGAGCAACAGTCTTAATCCATATCTCCTGCTTTCCAGGTGAGTATCCTAACTTGGAGGATATTGAATATATAGAAATGTGGCTCTCAGTCTTTTCTAATGCAATTGTTTTCTCCACACAGGCAATTAATATCATTTACAGAGACCCAAACCAATTCTTTGATCTGTCCTGGATTTGAGCTTGAGGCTTGACCAGAGCCAGTCTTGAAGATTGAGTTTTCTCTCCCTCCCCAAACACAAAAACTCACATCTCTTCCCCAAACAGGAAGACTTTTTCACATCCTCTGAAAAAGCCTAGGAAGTTTCAGGGAAAAGGTCTTTGCTCAACCAGGGCTTTAAGGAGAGGCTAAGATTTAAATGTTTTTCTTAAAGTGTGAGCAGTTTTGGGCACCACAATATAAAAAAGATATAAAGCTACTGGAGAGCATCCAAACAAGGGCTACAAAGATGGTCAGGGGTCTGCAGGGGAAGTCACAGGAGGAGCAGATGAGGTAATTTGGTTTGTTCAGCCTCAAAAAGAGGAGACTGAGGGGAGACCTCACAGCAAGCTCCACCTTCCTCACAAGGGGAAGGGGAGGGGAAGACACTGATCCCTTTTCCTTGGTAACCAGTGGAAGGACCCGAGGGAATGGCAAGAAGGAGGTTTACGCTGGATTTTTGGAAGAGGTTCTTCACCCACAGGGTGGTTGGGCACTGAACAGGCTCCCCAGGGAAGTGGTCACAGCACCCAGACTGACAGATTCCAAGGAATATTTGGACAACAATTCCAGGGTGACAGTGGGATTCTTGGGACTATCCTGTGCAGGGGCAGGAACTGGACTTGGATAATTCTTGTGGGTCCTTTCCAAGTCAGAATATTCTCTGATGCTATAAATACTTCCTGCAGTAATTTATTCAGTTGGGATCCCAGAAGCATCAGAAGCCCTGGAATGTCAGAGACATGTCCAGTCTGGCCAGCCTTGGGGGGATCTGTCCCTGCAGCGGGTGGTCATGGCTCCATCCTGCACATTCCCTGCAATGCCTGATGACTGGAAAAATGCTTTCAGCTGATTGTCTTTAATTTCCTCTTTCCACTCCCAACTCTCAAGCACATTTGCGTTCAAACCAGGGTTTGCTCCTTATCATGCTCACAGCCCATTTCCTCCTCCTGTTTTATAGGCAGTGGAGTCTAAATGGTGAATTAGTGACATCTTCATTATTATGGCAGTAGAGCTCAGTGCCATCCTAATGCTGTTCCCTGTCGTGGTGAGCAGAAGGAGAAGCTGGGATGGAAGAGAAAACGATCCTATTCCAGCATAAATATCTGAAACGACAGACAAAAATTGCCGTGCCACATCCAGGCTTTTCCTGCAGCTTCGTTTCACCAGCTGAAAACATCTTGCAGAACATTTGCTCACTTCAAGACTGCCCTCCTTCCACAAGGTGCAGCTGAGTTTATGCGTAGCTGCCGAGCTACGTGGCTGGAAGTAGAAATTGGTGCTTCAGAGAGCTCGGCTTGCTGAGGGGGTGGACTCGGGGGGAGAGGTTCCAGATTTATAAAAAGCTTTTCCACCATGGGTCACACCTTCCTTAGGAGAAATGAGTAAAATGAGTAAAACTGCCCCAGAGCTTACCAGAGAGTAGGAGCTAGATGCTGCTCTTCCTTTTTCATGTGAAGCCAGGGAAATCTTTCAGTATTGGGTTGTTTATTTTGTCTGGTGGCATTTGAACCACAAAGGACAGGGTGAGTGAGATCTTAAATAATGTGGTGGTTTAGGCAGCTCAAAGGTGTTGAAGAGAGCTGTGTGAAATCGGTTTACAGCATTTTAAAATGTGGTTTTGGCAAAGCAAGACTGGCAGGTTTCTTTCCCATCCCACAAAAGTTGTGTTTGAGCTCTGGATTTGTCCAAAACCTGAACCTCTCTGTGGATGTCAGACAAACCTTATTTCTGGAGTGAAACTCGGAATTCCTCTGTTGTCCTCTCACTTTGCTCCTGTTCTGAACTTCCACAGGGACACCAGTGTAGCTCCTGGAATGCAGCCTGCCTCTGCACGTTTGCTCAAAAGGGATGTCCATGCCATGCTTCACCCTCTTGGCAACCTGGGCCTTCCAGTGAGGAGCTGCAGTAGAGCTCTCTTGCTTCTTGATGCACCACCAAGCCAAAAAAAAAAAAAAAATTCTGTGCCTGAACTCAGGGGAGTTTGCCCTTTGTAAAACATGGGTCTCAGTTTGCTGTGGGACAGATCACACACATCCTATAAGCTGTCCACCTGCAGGAATGACAAATGCAGAAAGCACTCTGGTCCCAAAAGGCTTGGGGAGCTGGAGGGGCACTGGCAGCTGGGAATAATGCATATTGCTGCAGCACCATCCCAGGCACCAGCACCGTCCCAGGGACAAGCTGTGAGTCCCTGCACTGACAGCACATAAACCCATGCAGAGCTGACCCTGGGCATGCTGTACACAGACATCCACACCTATGGTGGTCACACACCCACTCCTGTGCTTCTATCCCTTGGCCCTGGGTCACTGAGCAAGCTGCATCCTGCCTAATTTTATAAATTTACCCTTTTGCAGTTGTTTGCTCACCTACGATTTGAAGCCTTCGGTTCTGACTAGATGCAAGTTTGCTTTTTAATTCAGAGTTAGAAGAATTTGCTTTATTCACTTTTCACTCTCTTATAATATTTTTTTTTAATTAGAGGTCTGATTTTAATTAAAATTTTAATATTGTGCACCTTGAACAAAGATTTAGTTTGTAGGCAGAAGAAACACAGGCATATAAAGCCAACAAATATGACAGAGAGAAAACAATTGGTCACTTATGAGTAGGGAGATGTTTGTGTGATATCATCTACCCCTGGTTCCAGGGGTGCTGTTCCTTGCTAGGTGGGACATGCAAAGGTGCTGGTTGCAGCCTCCCCCTGCAACCCAGCTCTGGCAGTCGGCCCTCAGGATGAATTTCCCAAATATTTTTCCTGTTCCTCAGGAATCAGAGACACGACAGAGGGTCTGGCAGGAGGACAGCTGGCACAGCTCAGGGGTGGCAGAGCTGTTGTGGTGGCCATCTGACCCAAGGACGTGTCGCCTGGCTCCCTCAGCTGCTCTCACAGCCTCCTGCTCTCCTTTCTCCTCGTGTGACATGTCCTCTGCAGCGTATTCATCCTGCTTTTGGTGTGTCATGGCAACTCTGTCAGATGTTTTATTAGTGCTTTTTTTTTTTTCTTTTACCCTGCAACTGAACCCAGTCTCCTGGGAAATATGGGCTGAGCCCAAAAAGCATTCGTGTGCCTGCCAAGATGTCATTTTTTGAACCTGTGGGGGAAGAGAAAACAAGAAAGGCAAAAAGAAGGGTCATCGTGTTTTAGGTACGGCCACATTTTGTGGCTTTCATCAGGCTCATAACCTGGATATTTCTCACGTGATAGGAGCTGCTACAGAAGCAGCATTGCAGAAGTCGTGGCACGTGGTGCTGGGGGAGACCTCGTGAGGTCACCAGGTCTGTTCTTTACCTACACAGAAAACTACACATTCCTGGAACAGACCAAAAAACACAACAGGACAGAAGGCTGCTTTGCATGGTGCTCTTCGGACTCCATCTCTTCAAATTCAGTCAAACGCATCCATTGGGGAAAAAAAGCAGAATTTTTTATGTCTTCAAAATGTATCTCTTGTATATCATCACCAGTAAAGGCCCAGTAAAAGAAAAATATCTCTCCTTATCATGGCCTTTCTCAGTTTCACACTTGACACTGCTGCCATGATATGACCCAAGGTCCACCACTGCTTCAGCATCCAAGAGGACCCTGTTTGCTTTCTGGGTGGCTTTAAGCCATCCTGGCTGATTTTCTTGTGGAACCTGCTGGTTCCTGCATTCACTGGAGTGGGCCAAACTTTTGCGGGAGGTATGGGGTACATTTTTGGTTGCTTTCTTTTTTTTTTTTTTTCTTTGGGGTGTGACAGCCTTAGAGGAAGCCCAGAATTTGCTCACGCCTCAGATCCTACAGTGGCCCTCTGAGTGTATCCCACAAGAGGTTGGCAATAGGGCAGACAGCAGCAGAGAAATACCAGGTAAGTCAATAAATTCGTGGCAGGCAGCATAACTTCCCAGTGAAATTGCTAGTAGGCACTCCTGGCCAACCATGGGAGAGAAACTGCAGCTCTCAGGGTGACAGCAGGCAAAATTTTGCTCCTCTGCCAGGAGAGACTATCAAATACCAGCCTGGCACTGACTGGTGTTTTCAGCAAGTGGGGGAACTGCAGGAATTGAAGCTCCTGGAGGTGGTTGACAGCTCCAGCAACAGTGCTGGAGATGGACGAGGGGGGGAGAAAAAGTCACATTTTTTCAGTGAATCTAATTGCACTGAGTGGTGGCTGGAGGGGTCCCGCAGAGCATTTTGCCAGAGTTTACATAGTTCTGGATCCTCTACCACTTAGAACAGAAAAAAGAAAGCCAATCTGTTTGATCAGGCCTCTCCCACTCGATATGTGTATTGGATTTTACATTAAAGCTTTTAACAGCTACGTACACATCTGAGCTGGAGCTATTGTTAGCCCATGTGATGGATTAAGATCAAGAATGTTAATGTTATCCAAAGGAACGCTTTTTAATGTATATTGCGATTGTATAAACAGGGTCACCGGAGCTAAATGGGATGTCAATGACCTATGAAGATCATAAAGTAAACAAAAGATCTTAAAATAAGCATGTAACCTGAACATGTCGGGGATTGCTGTATATCAAAGGCATTTGCTTATATAAAGTAAGGGAAAATTACTTACGAGCAATGTTATTTGCCACAAGTCTACCTCTTGCCTGCTCTACAAAGAAAACCTTCCCAAAGGGACTGGGGTATGTCTCCATCTACCAGGCAGCACGGAGCAGAGCCTACGTGCATAATAAACATGAATAAACCCCAGGGTGTGGTGATAAGCTGTCCCTGCTGGGGAGCAGCGAGGCTCCTCCAGCCCCGGGTGGAGGGGGGGGGAGCAGGACCCCAAAAAACGCTGCTGCCAGGAGGGTTTCAGAGCCCCAGTGACACAGGGAGACCACGAGACCAGCCAGCTGAGTGGGAATTAGCAGACACCAGATGGTTGGAAACAATGGGAAGAGAGTAGGAGCTTATTTTTTTTTTTCCCTATAAGTCTGTTAATATTTCACTTCTTGCTCCGTATCAATGCAGTTGACAAGTAAGGGCTTTTTTTGGTTTGTTTTTGCTTACTGGGTAGTCCCTGAATTATTGCTGGGGGTGGGGTGTGAATCCCATCTTCACAATGCCCTAAACTAAGTGATTTCTTGTGAAATTACAGGGTTAAAATTGGAGGATTTGCCTGGAGAAGGGGGGTCCTGGGGTCTTACTATCCTGTCCTTAGTGCAGCTGGTCATCCCACCAAAATGCAGAGCCTTTCATTTTGGTCATGGATTGGACCCCTGTACAGGCCATTCACTCAAGCCTTGACTTGCTGATCCTTGTGGTTCCATTCCAACTCAGAATCTTCTGTGATTTGTCTTCACTGAATTTCATTGTATCCCCTTCAAGCTGCTTCTGCAGTTTTGAGTTCTAATCCTGTCCATATTGTCCCTCTGCAAATTTAATATATTCTTCTATCCCATTAGTTAGAGCACTAATGGAAAATAATGCCAGGAAATAAATGCCAGGGCTGGGACTACTCTTGGAGAACGCTTTTGTCATTGCAACCAGGAGTTGTAGACAACACCTTTCTGGAAATGGCTTTAAGAAATAGTCTTACACTTAACCCAAAATAGTTCTATCGTGACCATGTTTTCTTGATTTGCTTGTGAGAATGTCATAACAGTTTACTGAAGTTATGTTGTTCTTTCTGTTCACTCTGTTATGATATCATGGGATTAAACTCTATTAGTCTGATAATACTTTTTCTTGCAAGAAATCTGTGTTGGCCAGTTCACATTTCCCTGTTATCTTCTAGGTTGTTTTCAGATGGTGTAGTTGTTCCAGATTTTTTTTTCCTAACAAGTTAAATTGCATATCTAGAGCACACCATCTCTTTAAAAAGTAAAACAAAATAAAATAATAAAAAACAAAGGACCGAGAAACACACCTCCAAAGGATCTTCCTTTGCCTTCCATAAGGCCTCAGATTAGCATTTGAGAGATGGACACAAGTTCCTTAGTTACTATAATAGTAGGTGATTTTTGTGAAGACCACATGAGCAGGAAGCATCTAACTTATTCAGGCTTTCTGTGAGCTTGATCTACCATGACTTCAGGCTGGGAGTTCACCTATTTGCTTCTGGAATTATTTGTATGAGTTATGGTTGAGCCCAACAAAAAGTGGTGCAAAGCAGACTGGAAAACACAGGGAATTAGTCAGAGATTTTTCCTTCCTGGGTTACTATTTTGCTGGCTCTGCAGAAATCTTGCAGGACAGGAGGGCTGCAAGTAAAGCTTTATTTAATCCTTTAATTTCTGTCACTCTCTGCTGGAGACTGTGATATCTAAATGTCATGCTGGGTGGCAGTGTGGATGAAATAGATCCTGGTACCCGTTATAGGGAAGGAGTAAGTCCTTCTCCCCAAATAACTGGGCACTTTGTCCAAGGGAGATGACTGCTCCCAGTTGCTGTCAACAAAAAAATCCCTTTTCCTGCAGCCCTGATAATTTACCATATGTACCCTGTCTTGCACTCCTGACAGGGACCACACTTGCCAAATGACACCCTGAGACAGGACAAGGCTGCCCCTTGGGAGTGAGAGACTGTGGAGTTAATTTTCCCTGTGCCTTGTTGCTTCTCTTCACATCTAGTAGACCTTTTCTATTCCTTTTTTTCGTTTCCTTCCATGAGGGGTGGGAATCTGGGGAGGGGGGTTGCTGCCCTAAGATGCTCAGGAAGGCCAATATCCAAGTTTTTCCTGCCACTTCTGGGGTTGCACTGTCATCTTATCTTCACGGAACAGACCCCCACTGGCCCATGCCTCACGTCCCACAGCTCTCCCCAACGAGTAGGGAAGGGTGTCCGTGGCAAAGGAGGCCTGAGAACCAGGTTCTCCCCTCTGATGTGAAAATACATCTTTTTTCAGCTCTTGGGAGAGAGTTACTGGTGTTTAAAGTGGTTGTTTTCGTTGCTGGCTGACCAGCAGCATCCCTCATTTTTCCCTTTACCCCCGTGGGTTTCTTTGTTTTGGTGTTTGGTTTTTAGTTTGTTTCAGAGGAAGTTCTATTCTATTCTATTCTATTCTATTCTATTCTATTCTATTCTATTCTATTCTATTCGTTTCTATTCTATTCGTTTCTATTCTATTCTATTCGTTTCTATTTCTATTCTAATTCTTGGGAATTTTCTTTTAATATGAACTGGAATATCAATGTTTTAGAAAAATTACATAGAGAAACACGGGCTTATTCCTTGTCTGCTGGAAAAAGAGAAAAGTTCACAACATTGGCAGTCCTTTGCTTTTGTTTCCTACTAGATATGGGCATATAGTTTTGATTTTTTCCTTAGATATATGTACCAGAGCATTAGAAAGGAGCCAAAACTGCTCCTATACAAAACGATCCTTGCTACTTGAGCAAGCTCTTAGCATGCAGAAGTTCAGCTGTTCTCCGTCTCAGATATTACAACAGTAATCAGCAATTTAAAACTCTTTCAATAATTGTTAACCCAAAAGGTTTTGTTTGTTTGTTTACTGGCATTGACTGATGGTTATTATCAGCTTTGAATGACATTCAGCATTCATTTTGCAGCTCTGTCTGTTTTCAAATATTTGGGGATGTCCTTGTTAGGATGTTTTCAATGCAGTTCTATTCACAGCGATTCCAAAGCACGCGCGCTGTATGTGATCAATTAATCACCGCTTGCAATCAAAATTTTTTCTTCACATGCAGAAACACAGACAGTAAATATGCCTTAAAATGTCTTTGTTTTGTCAGGAAACGACCTCCCAATGTGCTTTAAAATATGTAAATAGGTTTGTGCTCCATGATGAAGCATTGTTGTGTGGTTTGTCTAAAGAGACTTGAATGGAAGAGATGTAGTGACTAACATTCTAACATTTTGAATGACTTAGCATTAGGGCTGGTGGCTGTAACTTTGATCCTCTTGGCTTCAGGGAGTCTGGCAGGGAATGTGATGGCTACTGTACTGAGTTCTTAGGACTGGAATGTGTGTCAGGACGAGTGTTGAAAAGGAATTACAGGTTTCCTAAAGGAGGAGACCAAAGAAACTTCTTGGCTGATTAAATTGCTTCACTCAGTGGTAGAAATTTAACACGTTTTTAAAACTGGTGCAAAGGACTTTAGAACAGTGCTGGTGGAAGTTAAGCATCAAGCATCTTCAGGGGTTTCTGTCCCTCCAAGGTTGTTACTGCTGTTTTTTCATGATATCTACACAGTCATTTCCCTTGAGAAAAACCACTGACCTGGAGTAAACCAGCTTTGAAAACTGGAGGTGAATTTTGGGGTTAAGGCGAAGAGCTGTTTGGGAGAGATTAGATTATTCCCTATCTTTCCATCATAGGGTTTTTCCTGTTTGTTTGTCTACATTATCTTCCAAAACATCTGGTGTTGGCCTCTGTCGAGACAACAGTATCTTCAGGTTATATCCTGTGTGGTCTTGTCTGTAGGGAAGAAAGGGCATTTGGATAAGTTATGTAGCTGGGAGTCACAGAAAGGACTGGTCTTGAGGGGAGTTTTCAGCTGAAGATGGATGAGTTCTCCTGCTTCGTGGACCCATTCCCCCTGTTACCTGATTTTTTTGACATGCTGGCAGTTGCCTTAGCTGGGCTCTCGCTGCGAGACAGTCAGCACCACACTCACAGCACCGCAGGAAAAATAAACCCTTTCAGACCAAGCAAAACACTTGGAAAAACATGCAGATGTCTTTTTTTTTCTTTTTTTTTTTTTTTTTGGTGAGTTCTGAGTTGTGCTTCCTCTTAAAGCTTTGCATACAAAGACCTTTTTGTGAAGGTTGTCAGCCTTTGCACTAGATTTGGCAATTTTCTTCTGACGCCACTATCGTAGAGGAGGAGAGAAGAAAGGGCTGATGACAGGAGGCCATTAATTAAAATTAGATACTGTTTTAATTTTGGTCACTGTCTTGAAACCATGGCAATAGCAAAATGCCTTGGTCTCTTTCATTTTCCTCTCCACCTGATTAAAACTAGAGAGGTCAAGATCTTCCCTGTGCTGCACCACCATCCAAAGCATTGAAATGGGAGTCTCAAGAGATCTGGTTAGACTTTCTGGGTTGTCCAGGCAGATTGATACCATCTGGAAGTCTGGCTGGGCAGAGGATTTGAAATCTGGACCCTGATACTGGCTTTTCAGTCTTCCATTTTTCTAAAGTAGTTTTTCAGTGGGAGTAAATTACTCTAATTGTATTGAAGGAGCTTGACTAATTCACACCAGCTGAGGGACTGGCCCCTGAGGTCTGGGCTGGCCCGTTCTTTCTGTGTAATTTAAAAAAAAAACCCCAACTTTTTGGATAATAGTGCAGAAATGGAAGTCCTTGGCTGCTTTGCATTCAGTTTGAGATGGAGCAGCACCTTCTGGGAAGAATGTGTATTTCCATGGCAGCTCTGGCCAAGAAGATGTTTCCACTTAGGGAAATGGGCATCATTTGCCCTCTTCCACCTCCATCCAGGGAAGGGATGATGAGGTGGTGGCTCGAGGCTCTAGCAGCACATGTCCTTGCTGAGGTGGGCCAAGTGTGAAGCTACAGAACGAACAGGAAGCACAACACGTGGTGGATTTAGAACTCCAGGTTGTGAGCTGGGCGGGCAGGGTGCTCCTCACTGATTTGTGCAGAATCTGCTCGGTGGGCATGGAACCCCCAGGCTGGGGCTGCTGAGGTTGGGAAGTCCCCTGCCTCTTTGATGTCCCAGCATGAGTATTTCATTCCCTCTTGGAAGCCTCTTGGGAATGGGCTTCTCTGTTCCAGGGTGCAGCGAAGTCCTGGGCTTCCCAGCCTTAAGATTTCTGTGATCCAGATGAACAAAGCGTAGAAATCTTTGCATGATTTTTGTGTACCTGAATACACAGCACATTGGAGTTTATTTTTCAGGCAACCAGAGGAAAGAGCACTGCAGTTCAGGTGTTATTACTGAACTGCATCTTTACTTCGTTCATTTTTTCTTTATTCTGCTTTATCTGTAGAATCCTTTAAAGGAGGAGGAAAAAAGAAAATATGCTGCTCGTCACTCTCTCAGATGATACTAAATAACCTTTCTGTGAAAGAAAGAGCTAATTCTAGGTAGCAGCAGTGAAGCTCTATTGTTAAAGTCAAATCCTGTTTGTTTTTTAGGCCAAAGGAATAAAAATATAAATATACACAAATAGGGAAGCAAGAGAAGAGGGACAATAAAAATCGCGAATGATAAGAAAACTCAGCTTCTGATGCTTACAGGTCGCTTGTTGCAAAATTAGTGGGTGATATGTTTGCTTGTTGTGGGCTTTAGAGGAATCAGACCAAATGCTCAGCACAGGTACATCCTGCTCCATTGTACCACTCTCCACCTGGGCTGTTGTCTGAGCTTGCCTCCCACCAAGGACTTGCAAGACAGGATTCTTCCATGGCTGAACAAGCTTGACCTTTATTAGGCAGGAGGTTAAGAGGAGAGAAAATGGAAGATAGAAGAGACAGACCTAGAGTGACTATTAATAAGAATTGAGGTTTACATCTCGGTTGCTGCTGAGGGATTCAATAGAATCTGATAATCCGTATATCCTTATCTGGAGCAGAGCTGCACTGACAGGCATGCTTCTTGTTTTCTTCCCCTCAGGTGGCTGGGTTGGCACATCTTTTAATATCTGCAGGCAGTGATATATGGCTGAGTACCAGCAGCAGAGATGGCAGGATGCTCTGCAAAATTGCTTGCCATCCACTGAAGCTTTTGAGTTGTAAAGCACCTCTTGGTAATGCAATCTCCCAAAAGCTTGGAAGCACTGCTCTAGCAGAGCTGGCCATAAAGCAAACATGGCTTCATCCTAGCTGTGGGCTAGTTTGTGATTGTCTTTGAGCCAGCTTGGCCTTGCAGACTGCACAATTCTCTGGTGGTGACGATGCTTCTCATCACTGCCATTTGTATTTGCATCTGGTCCTTGCTCATACACAGGCAGCTCCCTCCCTGTGACCACCACCTTGATGTGGCTGAGGCGGTCCTCTGACCTCACTGCACATTTCTCAACAACCAGGTCGTTTCCTCCACCCAGCCCATCAAGTTGTCATTACTTGCTTCAGTTTGTTTTTGCAAGTCATTTTTACACAGGATGCGTATGTGCTGAGGTGTCTGTCTGCTGCCTTTCACCTGCTTAGGACATGGAAAGACGTCATGTTGAACTTCAGAACAGTCCTTCCTCCACATAAATATTTTACAAAGCTTGCAGGAGTCTTTTGGGGTTAGGAATGATTTGTTCCGTCAATTCAAAATGTTACCTAATACCAATAAATGGTAATAAAGAGCTTGTAGCTGGCATCGTATACCAAAGCGCTGTGCATTCATTAAAAATCACCTATGCAAGTGCAAGGCCAGCCAAAATAATCTCCTAATCAGTTATAAAAAGTCTACAGCACTTGTCAGGAGTTCAGTGTGGGGCAACAGCATTGAGAGTTGTGGTTTCTGGCTGAGGCACTAAATCTGTTGCACATGGAGCCAAGCCAGAGTAAGAAGGTCCTCACTGGGACCCAATCTTTCCCATGTTTGGGGTAAAGGAGTGGGGATTTGAATTTGAGAGAACACTAAGTCTTCAGATAGTTGGTATTTTGGGATTATTGCTGTTATAAAGGAAGGAGCATACGTCAGAGGTCTACTGTTTTGTGGGGACAGGTTTGTGAGTGTTTCCCAAAATACCTGTCTCCTTCAGTGTGACAGAAATCTCCCTGCATGTCATGTCGTATGTGAGTTCAATGGCATGTGTGATTTGGCATTCATGAGGCTGCAGAAGGGATGTTAGAGGTGTTATGTGTTTTTCCAAAGGCAGTCTTCCCACAGGGGCCGAGGTCTTCCCACGTGAGGTAAATTCTGACCTTGCCTGTTGAAGTTGCTTCGTGGCTCTTGGCTGGTAGTGCAAAGCTTTCACAGTGAGGAACAAGCCACTCTATCTTCCACACTCCACCTAAGTTGGTATTAAGACTTAATTTGTTATGTCTAGTGATTTAGGACGTTAAAGACCCC
This sequence comes from Daphoenositta chrysoptera, assembly GCA_013397915.1. Taxonomy (NCBI): domain Eukaryota; kingdom Metazoa; phylum Chordata; class Aves; order Passeriformes; genus Daphoenositta; species Daphoenositta chrysoptera. Next base: position 737,755 of record VZRO01001508.1, on the reverse strand, counting down.
TTTGGCCAACCATCACTCATGAGTAAGTATGTCATCTTTCTGTGCACTTAAATGGAAAAGGAATTGAAGTGTCTCCAAAGAATATACTTTTGACTGGGGCTGGAAAGCTTACATGGTCACTTTTCAGGCAGTTTTTAATAGGAGATTAGATCAGGAAACACCAGAATGTGGCTCCTGAAGTGCATTCTGTAATCAAAGGGGAACATACATTTTTTTTTTTTCTAAATGCCCAATTGCTGTGATGATTTATTAACTGAGTAATCTCTTTCCATCTCCGAGTGATAGATGTTTATGTCCAGGGTGGCTGTGCTCGTTCTTGCCCTGATGGAGCCCAGAAGTCCATGTGGCATGGTGGGACTGCAAATGCCTTATGGCAGCAGGGGACAGTGCCTGGTGCTTTAGTGCCTCCAGAGCCAGTGCTCCGTAGGGTCAGCACAGCCTTGACCTTGGGAACATGGTGTTCCATGCTTTGCTTGCAGCTCCTTTCTACTGTTTTTTTGGGGTTTTTTTCTCCTGTGTGTGTGTTTTTGGGAGCTACGGGCTGGTAGGGTTTGTTTAGGGGTCTTCACCTTTCAGCCTAGGGCCCTGTTTGCAAAGACACCATGAGATGTGCGTTGGGAGCCCTATTTTGGCCATGTGTGAGGCTGGACAGGCCATGTGTCAAGAGTGGTTGCACCCGTGTGGCACCAGCTTTCACACTGGCACAGCTCTGCTGTGTCTTGGAGATGCCTGAGCTTGACTCAGATTCCAAAGTGTGTGGTCCTGGAACTGTGTATTTGAGCAGGCAAATGATGTTGGTTTGGCATTTTTAAGTTGCATGCATGCCTACCCACCAGTTGAGGCGGTCTGAGTGTTCAAGCTGTAGCTGCTTTGGCTTTGCCAGGTTATAAATATTCATTATGCTTCTTTCCTCAGACATATGAGCAAAAAAAAAAAAAGTATTTATAAATTATTGTCTTCAGGAGGGCAGTGCAATACTCAGGCATAGGCATTCCCACAAACTAGGATGGGTTGAAGAAGGCTTAGCCCTTGGTTTATGAGACAAAGGTCAAACGTGACATGTTCCCAGAGGATGGATTGTCAGGATTGCTTTGCCAAACCATGTTACCAAAATTCTAGTTCTTTGTGGATCAGCGCTGTATTTATTTAGGTTGTTGTTTAAAAGTGCCAGGATGAAACCTGCTGCCCTGTGCTGTTTTGCATGTTGAGTGTAATGAAATTATGTGGTTGGTATGACTGGATACTGGCTTTTGTGCAACTGCTTGTGTTTTGTTTTCATTTCGCTGAGTTTTATACACTTTCTCAGAGAAAGAGGCTTGTGATATTTGTGTAGGTGTCCATGAGCACCCTGTGGAAAAGACACCTTGATCCTGGTTGGGTATTTGATGGTGCAGGGTGGGATCGCTGCTCCAAAGCCAAAAGTTAAGTCACAGATGCTGTGAATCCTTAAGATCCCCATGCTAGAGCAGATGCACAAGAAGTTGGGACTAGTTGTGTTGAGAAAACTCTTCTCTAAATGCAGACAGAAATGCTCCCTCCTCATTCAGCAGCTCCTGCAATGAGCAGTGGAGGTAGCAGAAGGTCCCTAATGGGACTAAACAAATGGAAGTCCTGGGCTGAATTTAGAATATTGTCCATGTTGCTTGGACTTCCCCAGGTTGCTCGTCAGAGAATGTCTGCCACCCTCTTAACACTGATTCTGCATTTCTTGCCTTTCTGCTGCTCTGGGCTTGGCAGACTGGAGCCCAGCCATCACCACTGTCTTTAGGAAAGCTGCCCAATTTTTCTGCAGGAAAAGTAAAGATGACCCAAGCGGTGCTGTTACCAGACCAACACATGAAAAATTTATCAGTGTGAAAGGAGTGCAGAAAGGAGTGGAGTGGGAGAGGTTTTTCCTGTAGCTTCTCACAGGCTTGGTTATGACGTGCTCGTGGTGAGGTCTTGCTCCCACCTCACTGTTGATGTTTTTTGTGTTTTTGGCTAATCCTGCAGTGTCAGCACATGAATTGATGTTCACCAAGGTATGGTTTCCCATGCTCTGGTAACACTTCAGCCAGGTATCTGAGTACTACAGGACTTCTCAATTAAATTGGTATTATTTTGCAAGACCATCCAGAGTAAATATTCTGGACAACAGAACATGGTTGGTAATATGGAACATGTGATTTATTTTTTTTAAGGAACCGATACGGGAAAACGTTTCCACACTGACAGAAACAGAACAAATGTAGGTCAGTGTCTGAAGGAGATGAAAGAAGCCAAGTGTAATGAGAGCCTATTGTTTCATGCTGACATATGCAGGAAGCTTGTGGAGAAAGAACATCAAACTAAAATGTGAGGAAAAAAGAATAGAAGGCATGAAAATCATCATACTCAAGAAAACAAAGAGATCAGAAAGTTAAGGGGCATGCTAAGAAATCTGCACTGGGAGGCTAAATAAATGAGTTTCATATTTCCTCTTCTTCCTTCCCTTCAGTTCCGGGTTTCTCTCTCCCATTTGTCTACTAGGTAGCAGCTCTTCTTCCTTCCAGGAATACTTTGATTTTTTTCCTTCCTCTCCTGCAGATGCCAGGGCCTAGAGAGATCCAGATGGTAAGCAGACCAGCAAAAAAGGGCCTCTTTACTATTTCACTTCTCATCTTCCTCTCAAGTTAAAAACACATGAAAGATCTATTGAAAAGAACAGACAAGTCTTATTTACTTTTTAATAAGTAAATTTAGTTTACGTATTTAACAGAAGTTAATACACTGTTCAAACAGCTGGAATAAATATGAAGAAGCAATTTAGACTCTAATTCTTTACTTTGTTCACCAGTCTTACACTGATTTTCTCGGACGTCAGAGGCGTTTTTCTGACTTGGGCAATGGGCATAAAGAATTGGCCCTTCATGCTAATTATTTCTGCCACCCATTGTCATCTGGAAACATCTTTCACAGTTCTGGACAGCCAGTGCCTTCCCTAAAATTTCAAAGTGGATCTAGGAGCCTTAAATCTGTTCTCAGCTCTGTGTAGAGAAAAAGTGATTTCTTACCCAACAACTGCTGCAAGAGGACACAGCTATGTCCTGTGTTTTCACAGATGAGGCACTGGTGTATTTTTTTTTTTTTTTAAACCAACTATTTCCTTTTCATATAGCTTTTTCCACCTCTTGTAATAGAAAAATATGTTGGTGGGAAACTGTCTGAATCCTGTGATACCCCATAGACTCGAGTCTTGTCACCCAGGGGCTTACCCAAGGGGGACTGCCCTGGTCACTGCTCAAGTGTTCCCAGGGTTATCCCTCCCCAGACCCTCTCTTAAACAGGATGGATACCAAATTTCCACTCTGTCAGGGTAATGAGGGACTCCTATGGCAGTCTGATGGATGGTCTGGGTCTGTTCCCTGTGAGCAGAGAACTCATGGCACCATGAAATTCGTTGTCTGACGAGAGGTGTTACAGGGCCGTTGCAATTCCTTAGAACTTCAATAGTTTCTGACAGTAAAATTGTGAGGAGATTTTTTGTTCTCCTAGCAAAGAACAAAAAAATCTCCTATCTATCCTCCTTATGACAAATAGAAATGAAGCCCAGGTTTTTGGGTTGTTTTAGGGCACAGGATGATGGTGACTGTTTCACTTAGTGATACATTTGAATTGGTGATTTATGCAGCCCAATGTTGACTCTAATTTAGCTCATGTTATGGGTAGAGTAATTCAGTCCTTAACAAAGTGTGCTTCATATGATGTATTGAACACGGGGTCTGACAATCAGAGGCTGAAAACCAGCCTAGGTTACATTTTCTTTTGTCATTGAAAGCGGGCTGGCAGTCCATAAACTTAAACTGAGACATGCAAATCGATCACTCTCTCTTAAGTGGTGCTGAAGACGAGAGACCTGTGTTAAAACAAACTTTCCTCACTCTTTTAAAGGAAAAAGAGGGAAAAAGCTTCCCGATGAGCTGTGGTATGCATATGAGAAAATTGACATTCCTGTGTGTATATACACACACTTACTTAGTTCTCTGCTATGTGAGTATATAGAAAAAAGGGTTGTTAACAAAAAGATTCATGCCCTGACCTATGCAAAACTTTGGATTGTGTGGTAGGGGAGTGAGAGAATTTGATCTACGTGCTCCTGAGCAAACAGATCCAGCTCTGAAGGAGTCTGAATTACGCTTACATCAGCTCTTACAGGGGTTCAGGGCAAGGCTGTTGGGTGAGCAAGAGGCAGAACAGCCTGGCTGGCTTTGGGAGCAACTGGGGGGGATGTGAGGGGGCCTTTCTAGGCATGCATCTGAAAGGAATCAGCAGAACAGCTCTGAACTGTAAATAGAATAGAATATAATAATAATACATCTTTTTTTACATTTATGTTAAGAGATTCGTCCTTATTTGCCTATGGAGAAGGAAGAAAAATTTTGAATGCTTCCAAGAGGCAACACTTAAAAATGAGAAAACCTGTGCTGCAGCAGACTGAGTCACAGCTTTGTTGTTTCTTAGTGCAAAAAGTTGACTTGAAGTAGCATGGCAAGTCAAGTATATTGTTTTTATGTGCAAGCCTTGTTCAGACATCTATACCATCCACTCCTTTCCTTCTTCATTTTACAAAGCTGTAAAAGGATGTTTTCAGTGTTTGAGTGTGAGAGTGGGGGAAAGAATGGAGGTAAGCAAAGAACATCAGCTTCTGGGCCACTTGAAAATGACATATTTTCCCTTTAAAAAAAAAAAAAAAAGGGGGTGGGGGCAGAAAGGGCAGATGTTATGTCCCAGAGTGTTTTCTGGGAAAAGGAGGACAAATGAAAGGACAGGAATAAAAAGCTGTAACAAGGGAGAGCTTGTCAGTGTGTGCTACAAGGGAGGAGTGTGGGAAAGATGCTAGTTTGGGTTAAAATAGCACTGCAACTTGACAGCCTGGGTTTTAACTCTGCCTAACATGAAATTATCCCAAGCTTCCCCACCAGCTTGGATTGGAGGTGCCAGTACCCAGGTCCAAGATAGCCTGGTGTCCTGGCACAGCAAAGTCAGGTTTAGGGGCAGAGCTCCTGGGTGCAAGAAATAAAGGTGCTTTCATTTAAAATAGGCAATGTACTGCTCATTTCTCGGTGCTTAGCCCAAGCAGCTCTTGATTTTATATTTCTTTTTTTTTCTGGGGGTGGAAGATGCTGAGCAGCCTCAGCACTCCTTGTCCAGAAAGGGAACAGAGTTGACAGTAGAGAAAACAGGCAAAATTTATCACCTTTAAAATGTTCAAGGATTAAGGAATTCCTTGACAAAAGAAACCCCCAAATTAGAAAAATACAGTGAAGGATTCTCAACTTTGAGGCTTATATAAATTCTTGTTGAATATCCATTTGATCCTAAGCCTTAGGATGTATTTAATGTAGTGTATTTGATATCTTGATGTTTTCGTAACTCTGCCCTGAAAAGACTAACAGGGGGCAGGGAGGGGGGATCCAACCCTAAGATTGTGAGATTTTATTTTAATATTGGGCATGACAGGGATTTCGTTTTCCAGGAAGAAAATGCACTATCATACATCAGTACTAAACTGGAAAATGGCCTAATAGGTAATATTTGAAGTATTTGTGCACTACTAACTAAATAGATGATTGATCAAGGGAGGGATGTTTGACTTTTTTGTGGAGGACACAGTAATTAAGTAGAAACCAAATACTTCACCAAAAAAATTAAAACAATCCCAGGAATAGACCACAAAATCCTAGGTTCCAGCTCAGCCCAACGCTATACAATTTCATATTTGATTTATTATGTTTTAGCCTGGGAGCTTCAAAAGTGTCTAAAAGTTTGATAGGCAAACCCCAGTGAGATTCTCCTGGCTCCTTTGAAAATGGTAGGAATTTTCTATTTACAGCACCACTAGTGATCAATGGAATTTTTGGGACAGTTCAAGAAATATTAAACAGGCTGAGTTTGCTCTTTATGAATTAGTCTGGTGTTTATTCAGCAGCTCATTTTTCATCGAAGCACAGTATTAAAATTTCACTTGTTTGTTATAGGGTTGTCAGAATGAAATCTATTTCCAAAAATATACATTTCCATCTTCTCCTACCCTTTCTTCTTGCTGTAGCTAAGGTTATGTCAACACTCCCAATGTAAACCCCCTCATTTCAAGGATTAGTAATGCTGGCATCATCGGCCCAGACTCAAGAATAGCAAAACCATGAAATAACCTCTCTAGGATCATGTTTTGAAACAATTGTTCTCAGTGCCTTTGCCTTTTGTGTTAAGAATCCTTCTGCATACAAAGCAGTGGCATTCAGCTTCTGTTCCAAAGTTACAGGTAAAAGAAAGGAAATTTCGTGGGCCCTCATATTTTCATGGCACCATTAAAACATTTGTGTCTCAAGATTAAACTGGATGCCCAACTAAGATTTAAAAACCAGTCCCTGCTCAAGCTCAGTAACTTTTTCTGTGGTGTTGTTTACCTCACAGAGCCATAGTAACATCACAAGGGTCCATTCCAGGGCTCTTGGATGGTGTTGCCATCTTTTGGATCCTCCTATAATATATACATTTAAAACAAGTACACAGCTGTATATTTGCTCAATCTGAAAATGTTTTGGCATCTCCCACGGAAAAATAAGAGCTAAACCCTGCATGAGGCTTAGGAATGCCAGTGTGGTGCTGTGGAGCTCATCACTCACTCCTCCTTCCCTACCTGCCTGGTTTCCCACCACGGAATGGGCTGAGCTGTGGAACTAAGTGGAGATTGGAGTTTTCTGTGCCCCCTTTCTGGTACCAAAGTGGCTCAGAGAGAAGGTCCTAAGACATGGCAGAGCTGCTGCAAGGTTCATCTTCATAATGCACCACTTGTGCATTAGAATGCTTTTTGTGTTCTGGAGAGCTCAAGGCTGGCCTGTCCAGCATTCCCAGGGATCACCTCCTGTTACAGGTGACCAAATTGGTTCATAAAAAAGCTTGGTTTGGTTCACAGGCAAACTTGCATCTCAATTTTCCCACTCGGTGACAAAGCACTGTCCCTCCCTGGGTGCCAGAGGCAAGTTTTCCTTGGCTGAAGGAGGTCTTCTACAGTCAGAGATCCTGGTGTGTCTGTGCTCTGCATGCAGTCAATTACCCAGCTGGATTTTGTGCAAAAATGGATTAAAAGGGGCTGGCAGGGTGATAATTAGATCAAGGATTTCTAAGGCTTCTGCTGCCCTAATTTCCAAAAGGCTGGGGTCATCCCATCAGTGCAGCAAGGGCTGAGGTAAGGAACACCCAGGGCTGGTCCTTGCCTTGGCTTCAGAGCCAACACAGTAAATTTTCATGTTCTTCATTGCCAGATCCAGGTATGGCACTGGTGACTGGGCCACCAGTTCTTTCCTCGTCAGCTTTCAGCTGAAGGTGATGGTGAAAGCACAAAACAAGACTGGTTAAAGATTTTTCACATGATGTTTTTAAAGGAAGAAGCAGCTGGTGGTAGAGAGTGGCCACTGGTGACACCAGCAAGGCTTGAACAGAAGAGTAGTACAGAAAAAAATGAAACTTTGGGCCAGAGGATGGCTGAGCCTACTAGAAAATCTTGGTCTTGGGAACACCTGATCAACAATCTTGGGAAATGAAGGAAACTGCTGAAAACTGCAGGTGAGGCCTCTTAAAATGGTGAACTCCCCTGGCAGAGTGAAAGCAGGAACAGCTATTTTTGGGCAAGATGGGAATGTGCAGTCATGTAACTAAAGGCCAGTCTTGCAGGAAAATAACACCTTGCTGAAAACCTGGAGGCTCAGGTGAAAAAATAACCGTAGAAGTTGGAGATATTGAACCCAATTAACCTCCTGATCAGAGGAAAGGCAGGGAGGACAAAAGCAGGCACCTCTGAGATTTGCTACCAGAGAGCCAGGCATGGTCAGACCATGGTGGTGTGGACCTGGCTCTGCAGCAGTCAGCTTGTACAAATGTGCTTCTGAATGCCAGTTTGAAAACTAGTCTGGCTTTCAAACATTCCTGCTCGCTCTCCTTGCTTTCATTATTATTGTTTTAAGTCAAAGATGTCATTTCTAGATGTTCTTGACTGATGCACACCCAGTGCTTTGCACGCTGTGCCTGGAGTCTCCGTGATTTTTGCATGACAACGGGATTACATTTATACAATTAATTAACATTTGCTTGACCACTTTTATCCAATTTCTTTCTCTAGCACATAAAAGAGAACCTGACATAAATTTCTCTTTCAAAACAATTGACTTAGCAACTGCTGACCTTCTGTTCTGTCATTCTGAGGATTGATTGGATATTGTTGAATTGTTTCATTCTGCAGTAATTAAACATAAAATTAATTATGCTAGTAACCTATTATTTCTTTGAACCAAGGACTAAGTCATTTGTTTTTGCTTGGTTACTCTGCGAGTTTTGACATCAGACAGCAAAACCTTGCTGTTACAAACAAACTAAACAGTATAAAGGGAGCAATTTAATAACCAAAATAAAATATAAAGACTTCTAATTTCCGTATGGCTGGCCTATTGCATTAGGTTAATATAATTTGATCTATAAATCTTTTAAACCTTATGATTTTGTAATTTAAACATTTCCTGGATGGCTAATCATGCAGGGAAAGAATAATAATAATAAAAAACCCCCCCTAACCTAAAACAAAACACGAGCCAAAAATATACCTCAAAAGTAGATTAAAAGATTAGATAGGAGGAGCGTTTGTGGAGCACTTGGTGAGCCCTAGTATGTCTGAATATTTCTGCTGCTTGCTGCTTACACAAGTCTGTCTGCGTTCAGTCTGGTGCTGATGCAGAGTTTCCTTTGTTATGATGAAAGTGTTGTTAGATGTTTACATTGCTGGTATTTGGTGTAGAAAGGAACATCAGAATGACAAGTTGATATTATCAAAATGTATGTGCTCATAGACACCAAAATAGCATTTTGTGGTTTTCATTAGCATGGCCCATATTAATTTAATTAACATGATTTAAAGTTATACCCTACCATGAGGCAGATACCGAGCCCAAGCTCGTTACTCCCCCAGGGGCTGTAAAATGCTGTGGCTGACAAAAGGCGTGCATTTTTGTACCTGTGTGTGTTTCTAGGTGCAAGATCACCTGTGTTCTTTGCCCCAGAGCTGGTGGGGATGGTGTGATGATCACCCTGCACGAGGCAGAATGTGGGAAGATAGAAATGGGTAACCCATCCAGCTCCAGCAGCAGGTGAGTTTTCCCAGGTCGAGGTCCCTGTCAGGGCTGGTTATCCTCTTTTAGGTGCATAAAAAAGGGTTATCCCTTTTTAGGGTTTTACCTGCAGCTTCCCAAAGCTCTGCCTCCACCACCAGCACAACCTGCGAGGTTTTACACCCCCTGTTGGAGCACTGCTAACAAACCTTTGATGTCTGTGACGACCAGCACGGATCCTGGAGGTGGCCTCCAAGGCTGGCTCTTCCTATCCCTGATTCCTGTTGCCACCAACAGGGCCACCATCAGTGGGGATCTGCTGCCGTGCAGGAGGAAGGACATCAGGGGAAATGCTATTTCTTTGTCTCCCTGCTGTTTTGGGCAGCTGCCTGCTTTGCTTGTACCCAGAGTCAGCTCTGATGGAGCCCTGTAACATCTCCAGGTCGCCCTGTGTGTGTCTGTTTCTTTGTTCCTCTCCTATTTCCTCTCAGAATGATTTTTGCTGGCAGCCAGCTTTTCACGACGCTCGAATCTCTCTGAGGTAGAGCTAAACTCCTGTGCTGTGACAAGACATACGTCAGAGACGTGGGAATCTTGAACCTAAATGACTTTTTAATTGTATGACTCCACACAGCCCACTGCTGAAAGATGTGGTGGGCAGCAGAGAGCAATCCTTTACAGACCAAACACAGATACCAATATATGAGCCCTTTGTTCTTGCTCCCCTGCCCTCAGGCAAGCAATACACTCAGGTCTGTGGACATCAAGCCTAATTTGATCACACTTAGCCCAGTGAAACTATATTGACTTCAGTGGAGACACTGCTTTCCACTGATATAAATGAGAGCTAACTAGTTCTTGAGGCCAGCAGCTATTACCAGGAGGGTTAGGAGCAGCATGCAGCAGTGAAATGTCTCCTTTGTGGGCACGTCTTTCAAGGCTCATTTGTCACCTTTGTGTGGAGGAATTTTGGCCACTGAGTTGTGTTTCAAGTGCCTTAGCATTTCTGTGGGAATGGTTTGGTTGAAGTCCTGCTATTAGCTCATAGTTCAAATGTGCAGTCTCGCTGCCCGCAGAAGTAATGTGGAAAAATTTCCGAAGGATTCTGTTTCCTAATAATCTGGGTTTCTTTCAAGACTTTGACCTGTGCTCACTCTGTGTGAGATCACTCATCCCTGTCTGTACTAAAGGGTCTTTGGTCCTCCCCAGGCTCTGTTGGCTCCCATCTGTTCCAGTCCCTAAGCTCCATCTCTGCGGATGCACCTTGCTCCCTGCTTTTTAACCTTAAAGCTTTATTTGTTCAGGATAGCCTGAGAGATTTTGTTACTCTGTAACTCCCCATTTGTGATTTTTCTGTGGAAAAGCCTGCCCCAGAATGTCTGTCTGCTTGCAAACTCGCTGTTATAATTTAATTCCATAAATCAGATTCTCAAGCTATATCCTTACCAAGAGAACTTCAGGGAAATTTCTAGCATCCTTTCTGGACATAGGTATCTATTTTTTTTAGCTTGCTGTCTCCTGCAAGGAGCTGGAAGTCTCTTTAGAAAGTTTAAACAATATTTTTTAGCGATGTGATAGAGGAAGAACTTCTTCTGCAGCTTTTGCATCTCCAGTCCCAAGAGCCATCTCTTCTGCTTAGAAAACCTTTTACATGGCAATGCTTCGCAGCACGGGGCTGTGAAGTTCTACCTGTTGTTTTCCTGAATACTCTAGCCCAGATAGTGCTGGTTTAGACATATCTCAGCCTCTGGCCTTGGCATCTTGAAGGGTATGACCCTGATGATCCAGCCAGCCAGCAGGGCACAGAGAACTGGATGTGGTGCATCCTTGTGCCCACCTGCCCTGCACGCTCTGCTCCACACCAGGCTGCTCCAGCTGTGCACAGACAGCTCAGCAGTGAGTTATGCACTCCAGCTGACTGTTGCTGATTATAAACCTGGAGTTATTTTCACGGCCAGACCTTCTGAAGCTTCTCGGTGTCTTACTTGATGATGGGAGGAAGAAAACATGTTAGAAGTTTCCTCACAAGGGAGTTGGTTGCTGCTCCTTATGGAGCCCTTATGGTTTTTAGCACAAAAGTCCTGCCTCTGGGGCTGACCCGGCCCTGATTAGAGGCAGAAGCAAAGCTTGAACCAAGGCATTCACATTACTAAGGTCAGAAATGGAGGAGAGTGGGACACAAAATAATTTTTAGCAAATATACATCAAAGTAGGTCCTGGTAATAGGTGCACTTGATTCAGTTCATGGACCTCTACAGCTAAATCTCAAAAGAAGAGCTTGAAATCAGCAAGAACAAAAGGAATACAATCTACTAAGTGAAAACTACCTCTTGTTTTCTCTGTTTTCCAGAGTTTTATATGGCAAACTCCTGCATGTGGGGCAAGTGTCTGAAGGGGGGCTTGGCCCATACATCATCTCCCACAGAAAGGGACTGGGCTGGGACAGAACTGCTGCTGTCCCACACTTCTGCCCTTCCCTGGCCAGTGATTTCTGACTCCTGCTGGCCAGGAAAATCTTTGATCTTACCCCCCGGGGCTTTGTTTGTACCCCTGACTGAAGCTGGGACAGGGCAAGTCAAACTAACACAGGACAAAAGTGGTAGGAGAGCAGTAGTAATAGTAGGAGGAATGCTTGCAGAGTTACCAAGTAGTGATTTCTGTGACTTTTCTAGCAGAAACTGGGAATTGATTTTTGTTGCTATTGGATAAATGATTGCAGGGAAATACTGGTTAGGATAACAGCTGAGTTTTATGTCAGAATGATGACCGTGCATAGGCATTGAGATCAAATCATCTGGTGTTCAGACTTCTTTATTGTGCCACGTTACAACAGCTCAACCCTTTTCAGATCAGGTGTTTTGTTTTCCTGCTTTCTAGATGGAGTTTGCTTGCTTCTCCTGATGGGAATGTTGAAGGTTGTTTCTTCCAGCCTGACCTCTGGACCACTCAGGCAAGCAGCTGCTGCATCCTTCCTCATGGTCCTCGTGATGGAAAAGCTCGTGTTACATTTTACCACACGTGTATGGAGACGAGAAATGATGCCAGTTTATTCTCTTCTTGCTCTGGATTTAGTTTCCCACTGGTAGTGGGAACTTTAGGAAAGAGCAACTGCTTGGGCAGACCTGCTCTGAGAACAAAGCACCTGAGGTTTCCCTCTGAAAATGGGCAGCTCCAGGAAAAGTTAGCTCCAAATCAAATAGTGATGTCAGTGGTGCTCCGTAGTGGACAAAAAGAGACCTCAGTGTTACCATGAGGCGTTGATGTTTTCAGATTAAGATGGGAGGATTAAGGAATTTTACTCAGCAATTTGAGATGCTTTGTTAAGAACGGAGGAGATTTGAGCTGCTTTGTTCTCAAACCACATGTTAGTGAGAAAGCAAACAGGCACTTAATCCTGACAGACAGCAGAACTTGACATCGGTTTGTCCCTGGAGAGGTGACCAGGAGTTCCCCATGCCCAGCTAAAATGGTAATTTCTTCTCTTTTTTGGGGGGTCTTCTGTGAATCCTCACCCACAGGGCTGCACACCTCCATGTGCCCAACCACTGTCAGAGTGCTCCCCTAAACAGGATTTAAAAACCCCACACAGAAGGTGCCAAAATGGTTACTGAATAGGGCTAAAATATGTTCTAACTTAAGGTCATGTCTTTAGTCTTAAACAGGACCGTGCCAAGAAAAAAAAAAAAAAAAGGAGCTGATAATTTTCCTGTTTGGGACTTTGGCTGGTTTCCTGTAACAATAAAAATATAGCAGTCGACATATAGACAGCTGAGTATATACATGCTCGTATACTGCCCTCTGACACAAATGTTAATGTCTTATATAGATCTTCGAGGTTCTTTTAAACATCTAGTTACATTTTGAGGTCGTGTCCTCAGAGGTCATTGATGTAAGCGTATTTGTAGAAAGAAACAAACAGCTCATTGAATTTGGTTTCCCGTTTTAACATACATCAGTGAAATTAAATACTCGACGTTAGAATGTCTGGCAACAAACCCATTTTCTGATGTATAAAATTTGACTTTTCCCCTCTGTGTTTATGTCATAGCTAATACACAAAGATAAAGTGCATATACTACACTCTGCATATTTACTGAACTTTGGCAAGTCACTAAGAGTCAGTACTCAAATCAAATAAGAACCACCCGATTTATAAAACACTCTTCTAAACTAATCTTATTATATTAAAAAGGAACTCTAGGTTGATACCAAGCCAATCAATAACTCATGCTTCCCACTGTTCAGCAAATATCAACTATCCCTTTCTAATCTTTGTGTTTTGCCACCATTGCAAGCCTGTTGTGAAAAGCTGCCCTCGTGTATTACTTAAATAAACAGTGTAAATGCACCCAAACAAGTATAATCTCTGTACATGTTTATTTTCTCTGCAGGCACTGAGTATCAGGGCATCTCAGTTTTGTAAAGGGATCTACTCCACGTAATTCAATTGATTGTCCAATTTGTTTATCCTCGATTTGTTGCTGGCATTTTTTTTTTTTTTTTTTGGTGTTATTCTGCTGTCACCTTCTAGCCTATACACACCAATTTGAGTGAAAGGATTACTTATACTGGGAAAGCAGAGTTGGCTTTTTTTCAGGTGTTTCTAAAAGATCTCTCATTTTCCTTCCAAAACTGCATTTGTTTGGGAATAGTCCATAACCTGTGCAGGGCTGATTTAAATGCTTTTTGCTCTTCCAAATTCCCAGAGAGCAGTAGGAAAAAAAAAAAAAAAAAGAGTTAAGTTTAGGGGGCTAGGAGGCAAAGGAAAACCTTCCTTTTAAATTATCATATGAAAATTAAATTGGTAATATATAAATTCAAGAGTCTTATCGGTATCACCATTTCTTCCTTGTAAACAGCATGGGAAACCAGGATCTGAATAAGAGAACAGCAATTTACTAATTCCCTTTTAAAGACTAACAGAGTTCCCAAACAGAGCTTTGGCACCCTGCTTGATGCAGTTGCTTCATGCTCCTATGAAGGTTTATTGACTATATAAGGATCAAATAAGGGGTAAGCTGAAATCAGAAACACAGTATTCATTCATTTAACTCTGCTATAATAGAGTAAATTCAGGGTGACTCAAGGGACACAATGTCTTGTAAAACATATGTACTTAATATAAGGGTCATAAAATTTATTAAATTAAAAGCTAGGTTAAAAATAGGAAGAAAATTTATGCTGCTGTCTAAACCAGCAATAATTTCCCTTTGGCCTTTCCCTTTCCACCTAATATGGGTTCTAGCTTTTGTTGGGTTTTTCTGGTTTTTTTGGTTTTTTTTAATAGTCAACTGGTAAAATCTTCATTGTTCACAAGCAAATGCAAGCCACTCTACCAGGTGAACTGGTATGCTAAATAAAGAAGAGGAGGTGTGGCCAGCTGGGAGGATATATTGCACTGAGCACACATGAAAACCTGTAGGCATCCATTTATTATTTTGGAAGGAAGAGTCACTGGCTCCAGACCAACAGAGCACAACGGACAAAAATCTTTTTTGGCCTTAAGGCTGACAAAACCGAAAATTTCCCTGTTATCTCTCCAAAAAGATGCCCCATTCCTGGTGGGATGCCAGCCAGGAGCCTCCTTCCCTAGTGATTCGATCATGGGTTGTGTGAGAAGACCCCTCTTATGTGAATGTTGAAGCTTTACTTGAACAAATGCTCCAGGGACTGTGAGACACTGAGAACCCCCTCCTGCCCTTGACAGATGTCTCAGCAAAACCAGAGTGCTCAGACGAAGTCAATGTAATTATCCTGCAGTCCTGCAGAATGACAGCAGAATTTAGCTCCTTCGATCAGGACAACCATTTTCTATTAGAGATGTTGGGGAGGTGGGGTGGAAATAAAGCCTTGTGACCCAAATCCTCCTCTCTAACCTCTAAGAAATCAAAGTGGTGCCGGCCATCCTTGACTCATGACACTACTCAGACCATGCCTAACTGAGGGCTCTGCAGTGTTTGCTCAGTGGCACAAGTTGTTACGGAAAAGCCATGAAAAGCTTGTGTGTGATAGAAGGCCACCCTTTTTCCACGTGTTTTTACACCACAGGATAACACAACCAGCCTCAATTCCCATCCCCTGTGTGCTATGAAGGCTTTTTTTTCCCCCCCTGCATGCTGTTTAAACACTTCTGCGCCCAAATCTGTCACCCGTGACCTCATTAAGTTGCATTTAATCACACAGGGATGCCCATCAGGCCTAACCCCATCATTTCCTGAGGAATTTTCCCCTGATTTACTTAATAGCTCTCCAACACTAAGCGGGAGACCTCCGGGTGCCGTTCCCTGTGCATGTTGGGTTACTGGCATTCATACTGTGTTTTAAATAAACACTGTTTTGCAGGCACACTTGTTTTGAAAAATAAACTTCTGGGCAGAAAGAGCTAGTTCACATCAGAGCCAGATTGGTAGCGATTTGGCTCTCCCCAGCAGATGGGAAGAGGTCAGGCTTTTGGTTTTGAGGGGGTGGGGGTGGGTAGGGAGGAAGAAATCTTCCTTAAATAGCACCTAGGATTTCACATCCCCCAGGGAGAGGAAAAGCCTGAAACCAAAGTGGTGGCTCTTTATAGGGGTGCTTTGAGAAGAGCACTGTGATGTGCCTCCAGTGGGCATCTCACTCTCCATCTCCAGGGAGTGTGACTTTGTCTCCTCCTCACCCCTGCCTTCTGCTGGACACTTGTTTGTCCACAACCTTCATCTTCTTGTCAAAAGGATTTTGGAAGGGTAAAGGCCACTGCCCTTTTCCTGCCTATCCTGCCAGCTTGGTTACCTATTCCTCTGCCCGTGAAAAGCTTTCACTCCTGGCATGGGAACCATGAAGAACGAGGGAGGTTTATGGGTAGGGGTATCCTGTGAGATTAAAAGTTTTATTTTTCTCCCTAAACTGAGGATGTTTTTAGGGAGGCAAAAGCAGGAAGGTTCGTGCGTGTCCTCTGTTTCTTGCAGGACTCTCCATGTGCTTATCACAAATCATCACTGGGAATAACAAGACCCTTTTGACTGCACGTCCCAAAATGGGCCAACCAAGGGGGGACCCGGGCAGGGGTGGCAGCTCGCTGGGACACCAGTGGGACAGGAAACCACAGGGTTCTTGCACTAATCCTGAGCTGGGTCTGCCCTGCTTGAGGTGGAGCTGCCCAGCCTGGAGGGCAGCCTGAGCGAAGCTGCAAAGTGGTGTTTGCAAAATGGTTGTGTGAGAAGTGTGAGATGAAGATCCTTCGCATTCAGCACGATTTTGGGGGTGTGTATATATACATCTATAAATATGTGCACGTGTGATTGTTGCCCAGTGGTTTGCTGCCGTTTAGGGGCAGGAAAAGTGCAACAGGAGGTTCTACATCGAGGACCACCGTTGTGCCCTAGTGTTGTATCCTCTGATCTTCCACAGAAGACCAGCACAGTGTGCAGCCAGTGAAATTACTGCAGGTATTTCACAGAGGGAAATATTTACCCCATGCAGCATCTTACACATTATGTGGCCTTCCTCTGAGAGGGCTTGGTTTGATCCCCAGCTCTGAGCAGCACCTTGTCCCGACATTTGCAGAAGATGCATCTTAGAGCTGACCTTTCAGTCTTGCTGATAGGATCACAACATATTCACCCTCACCATGTTTGGGGCTAGTTCTTTCTTTTTTTCTCCACTACAGAGCTGGGTCACTGTGGTGGATAAATGGGAACCCTCCCCTATCCGCCACAGTGTTGTCTTCTCTTAAATTATAGAGACAATTTATGAGGTGAATGAGATGAATGACATCCAGTTATTTTCTTTGGTCATTCTCAATAGCCAGCATTGTCTAAAATTGCTACTGAAGTCATGCCCACGCTGCTGTGTGTCGGGAGGAAGTTTGGAGTGGCAGTCCTGGTGAAACCAGGTGGATGTCATGGGTGCCTCTATGTTTTTCAGACCAGAGGCAGCCTGTGAAAACAAGGTGTTCAAACTTCAGAAAAGACAATCCTTTGAGAGCCCTGGGGCCGGGCTACAATGCGAATCGTTTGTCCGTGGGAAGGGTCACCAATTAATTAGCAGTTTTATTTAAAAAAAAATTTAAACTGGCAGCCCTTCTGAAATTTAAGCACATTGTTCATGGTGTAATTACAGATGAAATATTAGAGAAGTGGACTAATTACACACAATGCACTTGAGTCCAATTAAAATAGCATCTGCAGTGAACGTAGGGGTATTCTCTTTCACTAATAAGAAATACTTTCTTAACAACAGAAAATAAAATAGCTAAATTGGATATGCAGTTGAGATTATAAATATCCTATTAGCATATAAAATGAGGATTAACCTTATTTAATCACTGCTTGCTTGATCATCAAAAGTCATGTTTCACCTCTATAATGTAGCTGTAGCCTCTTTGAAGAAAAAAAAAGCAGCATATTAATAAATTTAGCTAATTAGGTGCTTTTTCTCATCTGCTCAATGGAGCTGGTGGAGCAAACCGGCTGCCCCTAAACACTTGGCTCTTTCACATCTTAAAAGTTGAAGCTTATTTCTAGTAGACACCTATTGATGAAGGTGCAGGGTTTATGCAGGTTTGTACAGCTCGGTGTGCAATCACATCAAGGAGGACTTTCAGCTCTGAAGCTGCCGGGGAGGAGAAAAAAGATGGGGATAAAAAAAAAAAAGGACTTAAATTACAACTTTTATCCTCTGCAAAATGAAGTTCTGCCTTAAATATCACCGTGTGAGGGCCCGGGCTAATTTCAGCCACTGGGGAGGTTGGAGCGACTTGGTTTTTGCGGGTCTGTCGCCGCCGGTGTCCCCGAGAGCCAGCTGGCACTCGGGCAGCGAGAGGGGCTGCCCGCCAGCTGGCCACTGGGCTGTCTGAGAGCTGGGCACGGGGGCTGCAGCGGCCAGCCTGACCTCCCATCTCGCCTATAAATATTCAGCCGATCCACTCTGCACAAAAGGAGACGAGCTCTGAGCAAGAAGAGGCCTTTGAATCCGTTATTTCGGAATATTTTCCGTCCGCGTCCTGCAGGGAACGAGTCCTGCGGTGTTGCTGCCTGTTCTATCTGAGGATGGCTTGGCAGATTTCAGAGCTGGCCTTGTTTTGCAGAGCTGTGCTGCCTCTGGCTCCACCAGACCGTCCTTCCGCTGGGTCTGTGAACAGCAGTGAAGCCGTGCTGGGGCGGGAGCAGCCCTGTGAAATACGGGCAGGGTTTGATCCAGCCCCGTGCAGCTCTGCTCCCTGCTTCTGCACTGTTTCCATTAGTGCCTGCGTGTTTTCCTGGCACGAGGGCCAGGGGCTGATAGCTTGCAGAAGCTGGGTTTTAAATGTGCCTGTTGTCACATTCCCAGAGGAAAGGCTTGAGCAAGAGTGTCCTGGCTGGGCTGGAGCAGGGCCCTGCAGCACTGATGGCACATGGTCGAGGGCTGGGAGCTGTAATTTGGGCTCGTGGCTCCTTGGCTCAAGGGCAATGTTGCCCCCTGTGACTTGCCTTATTCCCAGGGACCTTTTCAGCTTCGATTTCACTGTGTGTGTTCAGTTTTGACCCAAGCGTGGACCCAAACCCAACCAAAATGAGCCCAAGTTCTAGTCTCTCAAAATACTTGATACTGCAGTGCCTGAAATGAATGAAGTGATTTTCTCGGCAGCAGCAATCCTGAAAAAGAGGACAGAGGCACAGAAAGTCCCATATTTAACTGCAGCTCCTCTTTTGTGATTTGTCTCCACCAAGCTACGCTGAAGCATCAGCTGCCTCTGTCCTGTCCCTAGGCAGAAGTGTGAATTTTCCCCTCGCTTCCACAAACACCAGTCAAGTGCACCGAGGGACGGTGGTTTTATTTATCATATTCAAGGAGCCACAATTGGATGTTTCACAATAAACTGGGCTCAGCCTGTGATTTACAGTAATGGGGAAGAGCACTCTGCTGGCATGGCCCTGGTGTTGCCAAGTCTTGTGATGGTTGCAATGATTTTTCCTTACTGCCACAGAGCCTGGAGCAAAGTGTTCATAAGCGTTTCAGCTTGCTCTTTTTTTTTTTTTTTTGTTGTTGGTAGTGGCAATGGAAGGCTTTGTTTTCTTGTATTAAGAGCAGCCTTCCATCCCTTAGGGCAGAACAAAAGAGCTTGGAAGCATGTTCTCAGTGTCCCCACAAAGGCTCAAAAGGCAGCGTGATTTTTTTCAAATTTTTTTTTAAAGGAACCCCCAATTTGTTTTCCCACGATTGGTTTAAGTCACTCTGGCATGAGTTCATATCCTTTCTTGCCTGATTCATGGAGACTGGAGAAGGGCAGCAGTAGCAGAAGCAGCAGCAGCTACCTCCACAGGGCAGGAGGTGGGGTGGCACTACCAAAGTAGGTCTGCAGAGGGGTTTGGAGCTAATGGGGTAGCAACAAACACCTTTTGCTGCTGCTTTTCCCGTCTTTAAATCTCATTATTACCTATATTTTTAGGGTTTATATCCATTTTTATCTAACCCGGTAGAAGAGGGTTAAAGGCACCTGAAGCATAGATGTAGCTCAGATTATTCAAATCAGTCTTGTGGTGGTCCTATTTCAGTTCTTTTCAAAACTCTCACTTCCAGTGACTCCTGGCTGTGGCACAGGCCACTTCTCATTTGTAGCCTGCCACTTTCCCCCTCCTCTGCTTTTGGTGCTAGAAATCACATTCGACTAAACCCTTCAGAGAAACACAGGAGGCAAATTGAAAGTGACTGGGAATAAAATAGACTTTGCCATGCGGGGGGATTTGAGGTGTTATACTGTAGGGGAGGGCTGTGGGAGAAGTGACTGAATCCAGAAACATATGGAGAATGGAAAGGTCTGTGGGTGATCGTAACATCAAAAACATGAAATGAAGTCAGCTGCCGTGGTGGAAAGGCAAGTTCAGGGACTCCGCTGCAAAGAAATGAAGGAAAACACAAGAGGGAATGAGAAACATTTTTCTGGCTTTCATGGCTATTCATATGGCTAGAAGCCTCTCTTTGGGCTCTGTTTCTAAGTTGTTTGTGTTTTTTTTTCACTGATGCTATAGCCTTGAATCGTGGTAGTATTCCTGAGCACAGAAAAGATAACTTGGGGGACTCTAGTTTCAGTGACAGGAGAATTAAACACTGCTTTCAATGTAGCTGCAGCCAAAATCCTGGCTTTGTTTTCCTCCCATCCTGAGCATTCATTCATTAGGCAAATTCAACATTAACAGCAGCTTCTTGCCTTGTCAGGTGGGGCAAAGAGTTCAACCAAAACGAAGCTGGCAGTTGACTTTTATCCACTTACATCAAATTAGAGGAACCCTCGGCCCTTCATGTGTTCTCATTCCCTGAAAAGAGAGAAAGTTTGGGAAATCTAAAATCCCCGAGTGCCACAAAAATGTTAGATTTGGGCCTGATTCCCTTCAAAGAGATCATTCATCTCGCTTCCCACTCAGCCATCAAAACTGAAGTGGCCCCATTTCCAGAATCTCACCCTTGAGATTTTTCTCCTGCACGCTCAGACCCTGGAGCAAGAAGAGCCACTGTCCCTTCTGCGCCGTAGAGGGGAAAAAATTTTGGCCACTGCCTTAAATCGGGCTTAGAAATAATTTGCAACCCTGGCTCTGACCACCGTGATTGGTTGTCACTTCTCGTCATCCCCTCCAGATCTTCAGGGGAGGTTCACACAGCAATTCAGCTCCAGCTTGGAGTTGCTGCATTAGGGGTGAAGGGTCCCGTTGAGACGCTGGATGGTTTTATGGGGGAAAGCAGAAACCAAGATGCTTCTGTGGGAGGGGGGAGAAATAGGTCTTTCCCAAGAAGATCAGAGGAGGCAAGAGGAGGGGGCTGATTTTCAGCAGGAGGAGACCAGGGCTCATCTCACTGTCTGGGTGCCATAATTCAAGGTTGTTCTCGAGACCCATCACACAATTTCTCCTGCAACAGGGCTGGGCAGGGGGGCTGTGGGGAGGAGGACTT
This sequence comes from Daphoenositta chrysoptera, assembly GCA_013397915.1. Lineage (NCBI taxonomy): Eukaryota > Metazoa > Chordata > Aves > Passeriformes > Daphoenositta > Daphoenositta chrysoptera. The sequence continues at coordinate 716,738 of VZRO01001508.1, read as the reverse complement.
GCTTAAATTGTAAATGAGTATTTCTTCAAGCGCTCCGAGGAAATATGTTCTTTCCCCGTGGAGCCTATACATTATTTTCATGTAGTTACAGGGCCTCACATTTCCTGGAACTATCAACCAGGCCTTAATTCTCCTCACAAGACATCCCTTTAAAATTGTGAAGCTCTCTTAATCAACCTTTGTATCAGCGGCAAATTTGCAGTATGACCTAATTTGAAAGATGTCTCGAAGTGCTGACTCAAAGGGTTGGTGAATAAAGGCCAGTCATTGCTGCTGTGACACTAATGTGATGCAAAACAAAATCGAGTTGCATCAGCTGAACATTAGTTTGCAAAAAAATATTAGTGATTGAAGCCACTTGCTGGTCATCTTTTATTTATGCTTGTGAAATTTATACTTCTTGGGGTCTGAAACGGCTCTAAAACAAACTTCTGGATGAGAAGCAAGAAGAGACTCTTAAATGGTGAAAAATCCCAGTCGGATCTATACATCTAAGCTGCATCATTTGCACTTCATAATCTCCTCTCTTTTATAGAGCAGGAGGCAGACACATTATTTTAGAACTTTTATTAAAATATTTATACAGCAACAGATGAAAATTCTCATCCTAATATGTCTCTTTGTATTTTTCGATTATGTTCCAAGTCTTTATCTTTTTTTTTTTTCCCTTCTCTAATTGAAATGCAGACGATACTCCTTCATTCTCCGGATAAGTAACTGTCTCAAAATGACTAGCAGTTACTTTGGGACTCAAAGAAATAAAAAGGAAAGAAGGGATTTGGGCCAGAAAGTTTATGGGGGGAAAAAAACATCCCTCACAAAGCAAGAAAGCCCCATTCCACCATAGTTTTATTTAACGTCTCCAAAAAGAAAAAGTGAGTATAAATTATTGAGGGGTTTTTTTGTTATGATTTTATGGGGGCATTGTTTCAATTCCTTTTTTTTTTTTCCTTTTTTCCCTTTAGCTTCTCTTTTTCTTGCTTTCTTAAGGAAACTTATTTGAACTAGAACAACCTGGCCAGAGAAGAGCAGAGTGCATTTCTTTACCAGTTTGTCAAATACTGGCTGCTAATTTACACTCTGAGGACTTACCTAAGAATCAGGGTTAGAGATGAACCAACTCAGCAGAACTATTTTTCCCTGCACTTTTAAAAAATTATTTTACTTTTAAATTGAAATATCAATAATGCAGATCATCTAATATGTGCTGATAAAACATCTATGACTTTCCACTGAAGTGTCTGAAAACCAGATAGATACACACACGCAGAACAAAGGAGACAGGCCATTAATTTAAAATTTAGAGGACCAATAAGTTTTTGATAGCAATGGGTTACTGTGCTAATGATTATTTAACTTGCTTCATGTAGGGTTAAGTATGTATGGCTATGTAAAGTGCAGCACCTTATTGAAGTGAGACAATTTTGCCTCTGAAATGTTATATTCAAAGCAGGGGGAGGAAAGCAGCCAGATTATAAAAAACAGTTATTATATGAAGGCAAATTTCAAGCAATTGTGAAGCAGAATCCGCTACAGTTAAAGAAGTAAATTTTGCTACTGAGGGAAAAAAAAAACCCAACCAACCATACACAAACCCAAAATACTTCTGAGTTTCCTTTCTGCTTCTTCTGAGCAGCTCTTTAGTATGGCTGTATTTACTGATGG
>VZRO01001508.1:703381-714924 GCA_013397915.1 Daphoenositta chrysoptera | reverse complement strand
TTTTAATTTTATTTTCTTCTATTTATTCTCAAGATGTGTATTACCACAATAAGATACCGTGGGATCTGGGGCTTGCTTGTGTCTTTTTGAGCTTGAAGGGACACCTTATTATACACATATTATTCAAAATTGTACATATTATTCAAGAAAACACTGATCATTCTGTTTCAAACGTAAGGGAATGCCACTTCTAAGTTAAAAAAAGGGTAGAAGTAGCAATAAATGTTTGATAGCCTGTAAGTGATTTACAGACGTTTTTTTACTCCAGCACTCCTCAAGTACAGTATGTTTGTGGTTTTTACGTTGTTTATTTTGTCTTTCTAAAGGGATTGCACTTGCTAACCTCCCAGTTTTGGGTTGTTTATTCTTTATGTGGCTGACTCCTTCACAGTGCTGCCATTTGTGAGTATTTTGCCTCCTCCAGCCCTCCTAGGAAGGTGTAGGTAGGAATGCTCTAAACCTTCTGGCAGTTTCTTATGGGGAGAGGATGGCAAAGTAATGGCTAATCATCTGAAAGTTAGCTGGAATTCGGAGACAAATACTAAACATAATATATCTATATACTTATATATATATATATATATAAGAGATTTTTTTTTCCTAAAAAAGAAGCAAAAAAAAAAAAAATGCAATGAAAATTTATGACCTTAACATTCCTTCAGGGTCAAGCAATTTATCAAATTCTCTCACTTTCTGGTTTCAATTACACAGCTATTGTGGAAGGAACTTATTTTAGCAGGTTCATTTGCCTCAGTAGGGAATACAGGACTTTGGCCTAATGCTTCACCTTTAGTGCAGGCCATTTGAGCCTTAGAACAAATACCAATCATCACTCTTTGGAAAAAAAAAAAAAGGGTAAAAAAAAATCTGCATTGGTATGGCCTATTGGAATGGGGTTTCTGTCAAGGTAAACGGTTGTCGGCAATGACTGTGGTAGAGTGGCGATAAATCCCATTTTATTGCTGAAAAATTCCAGCTTCTCTCCATGCCTGACAGCTCCCCACATTCTCGTACCCATTTGGGCAATTTCTGTACTATGTCCATCTGGTTCTTATTACCTCTCAACCTGCCAGTGTCTGATCCAGAAAAAGTGCAGGTCAAAAACAGGGGAAAGAAACCAAGGTGATGGACAAAACAGAAAGAGAATGATTGAGAGACCAAGTCAGGCTTCCTGTTCCTCCCTTCCCAGCCAAAAAAATACGGGTTTGAGTGGAATAAAAAAAAATGAAGGGAGGCTATTAGCTGAATTATGAAGTTGCTGTCAATGTCCTTAAAATACAAAATTAAATAAGCGTTAATCCATATGCTCCAAGCTTTGGTATTGCCACCAAATATTTGCCCAGGACACTGATGACATCTGCCTAAATAAAACCTTTCTGGAGAAATGGGAAAAGCTAAGACTTCAAATCCTTAAAGCTTGGAGTCCTGGTGTGACCATTTCTTCTGTAGCCTTTTTCACTCTGCCCTTGGCATTCAGGAGGATGAGACTTGTCTCCAAAGGTTCATTTGGGGGTTGCAAATTGTTTTAGGAGGGCATCCAAAGTATAATTACATTGCAATTTGAAAAAAAAAAAAAAACCAACCCAAAGTAAAAGTTAAGCTAGCTTCTTGATAGAAAAATTAAAAGACAGGAAAACCTTCATTTTCATGCAAGATTTTTGCATACTGCTGAACTCAAACCTACTTTAGGAAGTCCTCAAAACCCCCTACAATAAGTAGAGGGAGCTTCTGATAATTTTTAAAAATTTAAAAATCAAACAAATTAGCCCCCAACAACTGAAATATCAGTAAGTCAAAACAAAAAACCCACGGGAGCACTTGCTCTGCTCCAAGCTAGAACTGTATCATGTGGCATTTGTCAAGGAGCCCCTAGTGCTACCAGGAGACTTGCCCTGATCCCCTTCCAATCTCTCCCTTCAAGGGAGCCTAGCAAGTTTAATTGCAATTTCTGTGTTTATTCTACCTGGAACACCTCATTTCCCACCCAAAATGCTTCTCGCTGTCCCTTTTTCCTCCGTAGATCATCACTGCTCGGGTCCTGGGGTCTCACAGCTCACACAGCCTCTTCCACGTTCCCTGGAGATGCAAGGGAAATCAAACCCAACTCTTTGGAGCTAAAAATTCCTAAAATTCTGGCCGAATTCCGAGCAGCAGAAAATTCAGAGTGTGCCCTACCATCCACTCTGTGATCCCTGGGGAGGAGGACTCCAGAATATCCCACCTTGGGTGTCTCCTGGAGGGTGGGATTTGCTGACAGGTGCAACAGCCTGATCTGGCACCAAAAGGCTGGAAATTGTGGGAGATTTTAGGAATTATGGCCCCGTGGCCTGTGCAAAGCTGTTGGCTCCCAGAAGCTCAAGATGTGGCTCTAACAGGGAAATAAAACACACAGGGGGACAGATTCCAGAGGGGCTGGAGGAAGATGCTGCCACTGAACGTGGAGATAGGACAGAGAATGGGTAGGAAGGGAAATGTGGGGACAATTCAAGATCTTGCTGCAGAATGGGTCACCTGAAAACACCACGTACAAAATGTGACATCCAGCTCACCTCCTGTCCTTGCAACTTCTCCCTCTGCTGCTGGTGCACCCATTAAAATAAGAATTTGGAGGAGATTGCTTCGATGGGAAGAGTCTTCCTCTCTGTTACCTTTTGGTGTCAGTAATGGCACTGAGAAATCTGACCGCCTGTGCTTAGGATTTGCTTGCATTTGTCATGGATTATAGAATTAGATTTTTTTTAAAAGTATTATTTTCTGCGTGTCTTTTTCTTTGTTCAGTTGTGTGTGGGGGCAACACTATGCAGATTTAGATGCCAAGAGCGTGGTTTGAGACATCTACAAAAAACCTTGGCTTGATGAACCCCTCAGCCACACTGCTGGATTTGCCTGTGAAACCATTGAATACAAAAGAGGCTGAGACCAGGGAAAGCCCCAACTTCAACAATAAAAATATGTCAGCACGAAAATGGTTAATGGTGAGTATTATAGCTTCAAAAGAGCCCATTGGCTACCCCTAAAGGATGCCCTGCAATTGTTAAACTCATCGGATGCAACCACCCTTCCTCAGCTAGCCCTTACATTTGTCTGGCTAACAGTAAAGAAATACTGTAATAAATCGGTAACATATGTTGCCAGACAAGAATAAGTGATATAAATAAAGAGTCAAGAGACATAGCCCTCAAGAACAATGTGTAAAGATTTAAACTTCCAATGTATTAGTTAAGCTAGGAACATTTCAGGAGGAACTTGAAAGTGGTGTACTGTTTGTTTATATCATTCCTTCTCTTTTTTTTTTTTTCCTCCCCTCTCTTTTTTCTTCTCTTCAGATTGCATTTTAAATCAAAATGTTCTCCATGACTGACTGCTTTGCAGCACTAGGGTAAGTCCCATTTTTCCACAGCTTAAACAAAAAATATGCCTAAGAAATCTATGCCAGAAAGGCGTTTTGTTGGGTTTTGGTTTAGGAAATAAGCAAAATGTTGTCGGGAAGACATCCTCTTTTTTTTTTTTTTTTTCTTCTTTTTTATAAAATCCAAATATAGGAAATTTTGCATGGGCAAACACAGCTACTATCAAGAAAGCCAATTCTCTGTAAAGGTGACAAGTCTCCAAACTAGTAATACATTAACAGCTGCAGCATTAAAAAAGAAAATACAAAACCAAATATGCTTTGAGACTTGGCTGGATGTTTTATTTATCTTTTTCTTTTATTGAGACATCCTTTGAAAAATGGCATAAAATAAATAGTTTTACAAAGCAACAATATAATCAATCTCTAAATGAGAAGATAAATCAAGGATTTCATTAACTGCTGGTAGCCAGTTTAAATTGTAGTCTTGTCCATAATGTCTATCTATCTATGTATGTCCAAGTTATATTAAAAACCTTTAAATGGCTTTGTAATATCAGCTACATCTAGCTATTATAATAATTAATGATACTGTTTTATAAATCAATATATGTATTCTTGATAAATTCATATCCAGTTAATGGTGTAATTTAAATAAAAAATTAATGTAATAAAGGACATACTGGAATAGGCAGGAAATCTTTAAAGGTTAAGAGGCAAATTTGTCTAAATTCTTTTCTTTGTACCTATTTTTTGAGAGAGCCTGCATTGAAATGCAGCTGAGAGCAGGCTGGCTCTCCGGATCGTGCTCTCGCCATTAGTTTTGCATTAACAGCACCCGGTGAGTTTTTGCAGCCAAAGGAAAAGGGAAAAGCCCCTTCAGCAACAGGAATACTTTTCTCCCTGGTCTCTCCTCCTGCTGCAAAACTGCAAACAAAAACAAAAACAAAGACGAAAGCAAAAAGGAAGAAAGTAAAAAAAAAAAAAACAAACCACCACTCCGGCATTTGGCCAGAAGCAGAAATGGTAAAAATGCTCTTTTTTACCATTCCCCATTGATTACATATTTGTATTATTACAAGAATATTTTGCTTGTTCTATACGGTGTCATTAAAAAAGGTAAAATATGAACATTTTGTTCCAGGCATGAAGTGCATTCAGAGGAGCCTGGAAACCCTGCAGACTGTTCCGTGTAATAAAAAGCTGTTCTTTATCTCTCGTTTTAAATACAGTTAATCCTGTTTATTCAGCAAACACATCTAACAGCAACTTTGAGGGAAGAAAAAAACAAAACAGAAAAAGCTGGAAATTGCCTTTTTCTATCTGCAGTGGTGAGAAACTGTGGCTCTGTTCCTTTGCTTTTATTTATAGTCAGTAACCACAAAATGTATCTCTAACAATAACAGGGATTTTAATAGGCAATATTAATTGTTCTTCCCTTAACTTTTGATCTGAAATGTTTCAAACAAAAGCCCGCTGCCTGTTTATATGCTGAATTTGTTTGAAGAATATCTTTCTGAAATGATGCAAAACATGACACTTTGTCATTCGGACTGACGTGGGACAGAAATGTCATTTTAATCCATTGAGTGATTTTTTTTTCGGTTTTCTTTGGGGGGGGCAGTTTTTTTTTCTCAACATTGCTCTGCCTTATTTAGAGCAGCAGTGATCTGCGCAGTTTCTTTTGACACTGATGGGTATTTCAAACCCCTTACGCTGAGGGGAGGGAGAAAAAGGAATTTGCTGCCAGTCACAGCGGCAATGCAGCTCCACAAGCCATCGCTTATTTGCTAAAAGTTTAATTTCTAATGAGCTTGAGATGTAAAGGTGGGCTTTTTGATGCTGGGACTGTGTTTAGGAATGGAGAGAGAAAACAGAGGGAAGATGATTATGCTTGTGTGTTAAAAGTCTACCAGGATATTGCTAATACAGCCATTTAAAATGTATTTTGTTTTTTGATGCAGCAAGGAGCAGGAGATTCACAATCATAACTGGGATGTTTAATTTAGGCTTTATAGGAAAAACATCAAACAGCAGCTTACAGTAACATGCTGAAATACATTACGTGTTTTAAATACCTTCAGTTGGAAACGTGTGTTATATTTTTTACCTTCCCCTTCTGGGATCACTAACATGCTTCTCCCCAGACAAAGCAAGGACAAGTTCCATCTTTAAAAATTATCTGCCTTACAGATCACATTCTCAGGCATGTTCTGCGCTTTTTATTACCACGGATAACCTCTTAATGCTATCACAATTTTATACTTGTTAAGTGGACATCTTCCCTATATTTAACTGCAAACAAAGCGACTTCATTTTGGGGGGTGGGAGGAAGGAGAAATGCTTTGGGATGATTAGAAACATAAGTTTCTATCTTCTGTCACACCAGCCTATCAATTATTCAAAACCCTACTAAATTTAGATGTCTGTTCCTAAAACGTTGTTTGCACTCGTTCCCTGGGAAGATGGAGGCAGCTGATAATTTGGCTAAATTATGCGTTTGAGCCCAATGGTTACAAATGAAAGAGTTGAATTCGGCAGATTTATTTGCCGCTGGTGAAAACTCTCGGTAGCAGGGATTCAGAGCTGCTCCTCCGCGGAGCAAACCCCGGGGCGAGACGGTGCCCACAGGTATTTATGTGGCCCAAACCTCATTGTTACAGCGAATAACGCGAGGCACCAGCGGCTCGGTGGGAGGTTTTACCGATCAATTAGGGGCTGGCTGGCGGGGGCGAAGGGCCTAAAGCAGCCCCCGAGGTGCTTTGTGCCCCAGGTAGTCATTACCTGAGCGTAAAGACCAATAAAGGGGAATTATTGCCATTCGAGGAGCAGCGGTGAAGGATGCGGGCGGGTGATCCCGGATCCGGCGGGGCGGGGTGTGCGCACCCCAAACTGCGCTCGGAGCATCCCCGCATCAGCCCGGCCGCTGTGCTGGTGTAAAATATCTCCCTTTTTCCAGCAGCGTCGGGGTGTGATTGGCAGCAAGTCTCCACCGAGCGTGGGCGTCCTCCCGTGCGCACCAGTCACAGGACGTGGAGGGGGAGTTTTTGTCGTTTATTTTATTTTTTTATAAATAGATAGGCTCTGACAAATAACGCCGCCTCTTCGCCAGGCTCCTTCGCAGCAGCAAACAGACCTCTGCTGGGTTTATCAGTGGCAGAACCTCCTTTCCTAAAGGAAATAATAGTTTTGGTGAAGATAATTCAGCTGATATTGCAATCGCTTAAGGGGGCAAAAAGCTGTAGCAGGAGCAGAGCTGCTTCCAGCAGCCCTGGGCATGGGGCAGCAGTGGTTGCTGCTCTGGGTGTGTTTCACAGGGCTGGGCAGGAGGGCAAAGGAGAGCTGAGAGAAATGCTGCAGACTGTGAAAAATAGCAGAATAAATAATCAAATAAAATCAAATCCACACAACAGAAACGCCACCCTTTCTCTGGCAATGACAGTTGGTAATTGCCAAAACACAGACAGCCTCAGGCTAAAAAAAAAAAACAAAATAAACCCCCCCAAAAAAATCCATAAAGAATTTAATTTATATTTAGGAACCAAAATGTTTCAGGCAAGCAGCACGCAAATTGCAGAAGCCCTCGTGCCATCCCCCCTACCCTGTGCTAAGGAACGTATCCCCATTTTTACAACTCTGCCATAAAGGCAGCCGAGTGGCAGTGGGGAGGGAGAAAAAAAAAACCCCAACCCCCCAAAAAAACCCAAAACAAAGGACGTGTGAGGGCTTTCATTTATTTTGATAATCCTCCTCCTGCTCCAGAGCGTTTTGCTGTCTTTGTCAAAGTGAATGACAACAATTTGGCCAACTCTCTCTGAGCTGCACTCAACAGTGACAGGCAAATTATCAGAGGCCCTGCACTCCTTATTATCAGAGGAGAAGTCATCAGGAGGACGTGTGGAGGATCCCTCTCCCCTGTCACTATTTGTCAGTGGGACAAGGGCCACTGCTATGGGTAGCTGACAGGTAATTTCAACAATAACAATTACTCCTATTACTGGTGTCATAAACAATTCGCCCAAGGCATGACAATAGCAAAGCTTTATAATTCAATGCCATATAAATAAATGCCAGCAGGTAACAAGTAATTTAGCTCCAATCAGGCCTTGGCCCTGGCATTAATATTGTTATTGCAAGAAAATGGAAAATTGAAAAAATTCAATATGTTAATGAATTAAGAGGGGTTCAAAGGCTAAGGGAGGGGAGGCATGATCCAGAACGGGGGGGAAGGAAGAAAACAAAAACAAAAGATACAAAATCATGCTTTCAGAACCAGCACAAATACGTGCTCACACAACCTTATAACTAGTTTTTGATATAAAACATGGTCTTGCTATGCTGCCTTTCAGGTTAGGGCAAAAGGCATGCAGGGACCTGAACCCCACCCCTTGCCTCCGTCTGCCACACTGCGAATGACGCGCACGAAAAAATAAACCGAATTAAATGGTTTTATTAAAAACAGAATCGTATTTGAAATCTCATGCAAGACATAGATTTAACAAAGATTAAAGGTTTATTTACAACTCCATTGCTTTATTGTCCACTTCTTGCATGCTTTAATCTTTTTTAAACAAGCTCTGTTAAATCATTGATTCTCTATTTATCAAGAAGAAGGATTTTATTGCACTTTTTCTCCCCCCAAATGCCCTTCATAGGCCACAACACCCTCAACTCTCTTATGAAAACGATGATCAGCAGCAAACAAGCTAAAGACCGATATCTTCAAGTCCAACTTCTTGATCAACCCAATTTGCAATTTTAGTATTTGTCCAGCAAGACAATGTGGCATCAGGCTGACAGCAGTAAAAGAATTTGAAAATCTCTAATTAGGAGAGCTGCGGAGCAATTAACGCATGTCAAATTTCACTTCATCAAGTGCCACTCTAATTTTCCCACTAAAAATTAATGGACTTTTTTTTGGTGTGCGTGTGTCTGTGTCTCTGTGTGTGTGTGTCCCCTCCAGGCAATGTTGATTCAAATCTGCTCAAGATGCAGCGTTGCACAGCTAAGCATCTTCTTGATTACAACCCGACACACTTCTAACTGCTCTCATTCTCACTGCCACAGATACTTTGTCAACAGTCAAATTACGCCACGCTGATAACAATGCATAATGGTCTTCCTCAAAGGAGGCTCCTGTCATGGAGCAGCCTTTCATAAAAACCCACCGGTTTCTTCTCTGGGAAATAGAGCTGGGTGAAAGAAATTAAGCTTTTGTGGTTTCAGCTTTGGTTGTAATGTAATTTTTTTTTTCTCGTTGCTTCTTCTTCCCCTCGTGCTGTAATTTATTTATTTTTGTACTCACCTGGAATTACGGCAGGGAACTGTTTGAAGTGTGATACGCAACGGAAAATATTTATAGTCACTGTTTGTACAGGCTTTGCTTTAACCACTTTGCTCCAAGACATTTTCAAGAGCAATATCCTCCTTCCAATACCACTCATTTTTTTTTTCCTTTTCTTTTTAAAGGTGCAGGGCAGCATCCTGCACCCTTTGCATCAGCACAGGCCCCGCTGACGTCAATGGGAGTTTTTCCGGGGCGAGGGCTGCGCCTCTTGGCCCGCTGCTATAAACACCGTGGGACTTTCTCTTTTAATGGATGGTATTTAGGTTCTGCGTGGGGCTTGTTTAACAGCAGCCTTTGCCAGAGTCCTCCAACGTCGTGGGGCACACAAGACAAATTGTCTTTTTGTCAGAGCAGCACGGAGGGCAGGAGAGAAGCACTGAGCTACCACAGACAGGTTTTACCTTCCACTCCTACCTCCCTTTTCCTGGGAGACCAATAACAGCAGAAGTCAGAGGGTGTCATGGGGCAGGATTTCCAACAAGTAGAAGTGGAATCAATAAGAATAACATACTTCAGAGATTTTAATTTTTTTTTTGTCTGTAAGTTTCAGAGCTGAAATAGAAGAGAAGAAGGGCACCCACAGCTCTGTCTCACTGGGCTCTCTGCTGCCAAGCACCCCAAGGACACGGGTAGGGTGTACAATCCTTGGTGTGTGCATCTCTGCTTACACCATAATCCAAAGCCAAACCCACACGTGGCCTTTAATCTGAGCCATCTTCCCATCAATATCTTATTTCTTGTCCCAGATAAATGACGGATATTGCACTGCCTGGTAACCTGGGCTCTGCTTCTCCCAATAATTTTCTATATCCACCTGTACTCACCCCCTCCCCTGCAGGTATGAACATTGTGCAAGGAACTCTGGCATATTAAGAAACGTGAGATTTCAGGGTATTCAGCTCCTGAATTCTGGAGGTTCCCCTCTTTGTGTCCTCCCCCCAGGATGGAGAAATGAGTCTTCTCCTAAAGAAGCACAGTCCTCGAGCATCCCCAGGCCAACAGCATGGCAGCCGCTGGGCCTGCAGGTTAATACCTCTGTAAGTGCACTTCTTTTATCTCCATGTCCTTTCCTAAACTTAAAAAGTTCCAGTGCTGCTTTCAAACAAAGCAGAGATTATATACCTTGCCTCAAAAACCCCTCCTTTTTCATTAGGGGATGCCCTCCCCGCTCCTCAAAAAATGCTGCCATAAAAACAATAGGCAGGGCCATAATTTAAAGAGAGAAAAATGTGATTATATAACACATCCTGCAGTAATCAATTTTACCTCCAATATCTGCTTTTGTTTTCAAAATGCTAAATAAACAATACATAATGCATCCCTCATCAGCCAAAACCATGAGGGCTCTGTGCTCAAATAACAGGAAACATATTCAATTTTCCTAACAGAAGACAGTTCATTAAGCTGTGCCACATCAAATAAAACTTTAATTTCTCCAGCATCAGAGTCGCAATGAAAGCAATTGAGGAAGATGAGCCATATGGTACTTCTATCAGCAAACACATATTGCTCATTCCCCCAAAGTTTTCTAATTCTGCTCCCCAGACCTGTGTAATATAGATAATGTGCTCTGAGCGCAGCAACCATGAGCTATCTGGTGTACACTTCTAATACTGTATTTAATGGGAAATAATGAATCATAAAAGCCTGCAGAAGACGGCTTTTGCTAACCTAAATCTCAGCTGTAATTTCATTGTTCTGTGCCTAAGATGCTGTTTGCCCTTTTCAAACAGCAGCAGTTGAACATAATTATGCTGCTACAAACCTGGGCTGCAAAAAGAAAGCCTTCCTAATAGAACCAAGTTTTTATTAACTCTTGAAATCCTGAGCTTGGGGCAACTGCAGGCAGAGAGCTGCCGACAGGTTTTAGGGTTCATTAAAGCACAAGTACACGTATATCTTGATTTCCAGTGCACAGCCCCACAAATTAAATTGACGATTCCCACATCGGGCCAAAAATGCAACAGGAGAAGGCTGTGAAAAATTAGGAAATCTTCTTGACATTGGGAAATCCGACACTTGTCTGCTCTAACATCTGTAAGTGCCAAAGAAAGAGGGGGATTTTTTTCCCCTTAAAGGTAAGTCTATTTTCTTTCTTCTTTGCCGGATATAAAAATTGTGGTTAGCGCCTGGAGTAAAAGGCCCTCTAAACTTTATAGTGTTTACCCTCCGTTTATAAATCCATAATGATCTATTTAATGATATCAGAAGGTTAAAAGTTAAACAGCCCTGCATTTTCTCTGCCTTTTGGAAAGGCAGGTTTGCCTGTCTCCGGGAGAGGGTCGGGGTTGTTTTCTGAAGAAGCCTGGAGGTAAAGAGGCATCCAGACGTTCACACAGGAGGATTCAGGAAGGCAAGGACGAGAAGATAAAGGTATTATTTTGACGTGATGACCCCTGGAAAATGTCTTCGACTCATCCCAAGTAAGCCTCTTTCTTTCCTTCCTCCACCCTCTCCCCCTCGCCTCAAAATACGGGGCTAATTTAAAACATTGTCTAGATATGCTACTTATACATATTGAAAACATATTTTAGTGACTGTGTTTGTTTTGGCAATGTATAAACCAAAAAAAAAACCCCACCCCCAATTAAATTAAAAAGAGCGACTTTTAAAAGTTAGAGATTGCCTTTTAAAAGCTTATTAAAATCAGCATGTTAGATGTCTGTCTTTGAATTAGCTCCGAGGCTTGATTGCTTTCATTAAAGCTGCCTGTTTGGGTGCTGCTTGGTGAACGTTCAAGTCTGGATTTTTTGATTTTTTCCCCTCTTCTCCTCCCGGCCCCGAGCTGCTTCTTGCTACGTGTCAACTTGGATTTTCCCTCCAAATTTGAAAGCAAAACTTGGACCT
>VZRO01001508.1:677607-703283 GCA_013397915.1 Daphoenositta chrysoptera | reverse complement strand
TATTAAAATATATATATATATTTAAAAATAGCTTAAAAAAAAAAAAAAGACACGCCCAAAATACCCACCATGACCAAACCGACACCCCCAAAACAACCCACCCCAAGCCACCAAAAAACTTCAAGCTATCACATTGCTCATAGCCCATGAATGCCTTAAAAAACAAATGTTTAAACAGGTTTTCTTTTTTTTTTTGAAGCGGCAGAAAACCTCTGCATGCTCCAATGGGTTACAATAACAATGCTCTATTGCAATGTAAAACAAGCTGGAGGAGAAAAAGGTGCTTTTTGTTACCATTTTATCAAAGCTGTTCATCTTCTAGCTGCAGGCAGCATTTTGCTGGAATTGCAGATATTTCTCTGTCCGGGCTCCTTTGTTTGTGCATCTCATTTGCATATATTTATCTCCAGCTGAGGGTGCTTTCAGCTCATTAAGGCCTCCCCTCGCATTATTTCATAAGCCAGCTGCTAGGAGGGATTTCACCTGTGGTGACTGAGAAAAGAGGGGTGAAAAAACCAAATTCTTCATTAAAAAAAAAAAAAAGAAAACAAAAAAACCCCAACAACCAAGGAAATCTTCTGACTCTCTTCCCCTATAAATGGGCACCATTTGTGTTAAACAGCCTCTTGTCATGATAGATGCCTCCTGGGGTCAGGGGGGAAAGTTGATTTGAAGGTCAGCAGTAAAACAACAGACAAACCAGACGCCAAACTGGTTCTTTAGCTGTCGGTGGGAGCAGTGGTACAACCAGGTCTTGAACCTTTTTCAACCTCTAATAAAACAGGGGAAGAATCTGAAGTGGAGAAACCAGGCCCCAGAGGAAAAAAAAAAAAAAAGAAAACCAAAAAACCAACCCACAAATAATATCAATATCGAGCAGCACCGGGAAACAACGGGGCAGCTCTCAGCGTTCCGGGCACGCTGCTATTGTTTCAAGAGCTGGGGAATTAATTCCACTTATTTATTTAAGGCGTGTCAACTCGCTGCCTAAACCTGTTTCGGTGTCAAGATGAATAAAACTTTTATGGCTCATAAAATAGAGCCATTCATCTCCATGGTTTTTGTGGTGCCTGGGTTGTTGGGGGTTTTTTTCCCCTTTCCTCCTGGGCCAAAATCTGTGTCCCGTCGCTACCAACTCGTTCACAGGAGCGAAGAAAATTTGGACGGGGCACCTCAAGCTAAACTTCTGGGTTTGATTAGAAATTGTAAATGTTAATTCATCATAGTCATGTGCAAACCCCCCACCTCCTCTTTTTCCCCAGCCTAAAACCTACAATGAATTTACATCATCTATATGGAGCTTTGGACCAACAGGTAATAAAATACAATAAAGCTTGCTTTTTATCAGGACACACACACAAAAAAATCCCATTAATTATGGTTCATGACTACTCTAAACCAAATGTTCAAATAGTAGTTGGAAATGATGCATAAAATCCCAGCATGTTCTGATAGGTTATAGAGTCAGTGGTTTATTGCAATGTAAAACAAGCCACAGGAAGAGAGGGTGGTTTTGTTTACCATTTTCATCAAAGCTGTTCATCATGTTGATATACTTATGCTATATTGTGACCCCTACATACGTTGCATTTCATATATTTATTTTCCAGGTTGTTGCCACTTTTGCTGCCTTTGCCTCTGAGAAGTGGAATAATGCTCTGGCCCCTTTGAAATATTTTCTCATCTGCACTGAATTTCTGCCGACAAACCAACTGATAGATCCGGACCTAAGAAATATTTATCATCATCGTGTAAGGGTTTTTTTTCGACTTAATCTGAGCCAATTAGTACCTGAATAAACACAGACGAAGTAATCTACCTCCTCAAAAGGTAATCAGACTTGAAAAGCGCTGTTTGGCTCTACCCAAGGAAGGCACAACTTGATTAAAATGCTTTGGAGATTCGCTTTCATTTCTTCCCTTTTGCCCTGGAAAACATTTTATAACAGCCCAATAACTTTTAATCTCTCCCCATGCCAAACCTGGGGCCTCTGTTGGTTGTTGCTGTCCTTTTTTCCCCCACCTCCCCTAAATCTTTAACCCCACTTCTCATTTTTCTTTGCCTCTAATCTAATCACCGATTCCTTGGCTTGGCCAAATAGTTAAAAATGTTAAGTGCTGCTCACAATTCCTGCTGCCTCCCCCTCGTATCTGTCTCTGTTTATGGAACAGGCCCTGGTTTCCTCCTGCTCTTGTTCAGCTGTAGGTCTGCAGGTCAGGAGACTGTAAATACACACAGTGCTGCCCCAACCCATAAATCTGAGCAAAGGGCAGCCTTATATATTCAGATAAGGGATGTAAGGGAAAGGGGGAGGAAAAGACAAAAAATAAAAAACCCGAAGAAGAGAACCACTCTGTGGTGAGGGAGGTTCTGTGCTAGACCCTGAACTGAAGGTGCATGCCCTGCCACCTTGCAGGATGTTCCAGCCAGAGATGAATCCAAAATTTTTGCCCTTCTTCCCATCCCACCTTGTTTATAATATAAATCATTACAAAACACATTTTATTACCTTTAGGGCAAAGAAATTAAACACGAGGTTTCCATGGCTTTCTTTCCTCCAGATCTTTGTTGGTCTCTTTCCCATTTTCGTCCCCCCCCTCTCGCCCCCCATTTTATTTCCTGCACCTCCGAAGCTTTCAAGGGAACAGTCCCCCTGTTATTGCTTCTCAGTTCCAAGGTCTTAGAATAAATAACATTGTTATTACTCACTTCACCAATTTCCAAGAAGAAATATTGCCGCAGCAAATGCAAGCAGCACTAATATTTGCAAAGTGATAAATGGATTGTTACATACCTTCCCGTCTGTGTGGCCTCCAGCCATCCTCTGGCCAGCTCCATCCCTCCTCGGGGTGGGAGGGAGGCTGCCTTTGAACTTTTTAGGGTCCAGACTCTCAGTGCCTTGCACCAGAGCCTGCCCCCAGCCCCCTCCTCCCTCTCTGATGCAGAGATAATTTTAAATGACCGTGCCAGAGGTGGTACCGGGGCTGGGGGAGAGCAGGAGCCGTGCACCAGCACCCAGCAGCCGAGTGAAGATGCTTTTTGGCACACAATCAAGTGTGGGGTGGGTTTTGTTAGAGTTGGGTGCTGCAGGGAGAGGGGTGAGAGATTTGGGGTGTCCCCAGGAGACAACTGGTGCTGCAGTGCCCTCCCAAAGTGCAGCTGAGAGCTGCTCTGGTGTGGGTACCACATCCCCGGGGTCACAGCCAGAGCTGCCTGCTCTTCTCCAGCTTCCAGGGACGTGAAAAGTGGACAGAAAAAGGATGAAAAAGAGGAGAAAAATTATTTTTCAAGTTCCTGCTACTCTGCCCCCAAAACGTCTCCAGTGCCTGAATGGGAACTGAGGTGGACACCCGAGATACCAGGGATACAGATGTGCAGTGGGGTGAAAACTGGGAAGATGTATTTCCAAACCTCCTGGGCCAAAATGCTCATTTCATTAATGCACATGAGTACATTTCATTAACTCACATGAAATCCTCAGCAAAGTTTCTTAACCACAGCTGAGGTTAGGGAGGTGCCAGGGCAGGGAGCAGTCTCCTGGACTCCCCATCCCAAATCTGGTTGCTCACCACGCAACTTCTGGGCTTAGAAAGAGATGGCAATTGGAAAATTCACATGGAATAATTTAGAACCAATATAATTTTGGAATTTTTTTTTAAGCAGCCATTTATATCTACCTCTGAGAGATGATTTGGGCTCCTTGATTTTATTAAAAAAAAAATCTCCAAATCACATTATTCCTGGGCTGCAAGTCATGCTGAAAAAACCTCCACTCTGAATGTGTGGTAATTAGAAACAAAACAACACATTTTCCCTCAGACCCACAAAGAGTAAGCTGCTGACATTTCTTAGACTGAGTCTGTTGCATTTCCATGGCACGTCTCACAGGACAGGGGCTGGGAGGGTTTGGTTGGATGACTTGAGTTCCTCAGTGGAGTAAACACCCCCACTTTAGGTTATTCAGGCACCAAAGGTGGTGTAAAAAGCTTGTTCTTCGTGGGCAGAGCGGAACGAAGCTGCTCCAGGAGCATCATCCCCACGCCCCTGGAGCTGGTGTGGCATTGCCAGAAGGGGTGGGAGCAGCCTTCCTCAAGTGCCCTTTTCTCCCCGTGCAAACCCTTCCCTGACGAAGAGGATGAACTGAAGAGGACGAACTGAAGAGGATGAACTGAAGAGGATGTCAGAAGCCCGAGGAGACACTCACAGGTGTGTACAGGTAAGCAATACTGGTCTGAGAGAAACCTGTTATTTGCAAGTGGAGTTGTTCAGGTAAGCAACACATACAGTTGCAAAAAAGAGGAAGCAGCCAGACTGTGGGGGAAAAAATAAATTATGATGTTTAACAAGAACAGCAACAAAAACAACAACAACAACAATAATAATAAACAACCAAGAGCACTCATCAAAAGGACATTGAGGTGGAGGTTAAACACAGCAGTGCCAGCATCTACAGGGTGCCAGCCTGAGGTGTGAGGAGGTGAGGAGTGCATGCAAGGGTTTCAGCAAGCTGGGGCAGAGGTGTTGGCGTGGTGCTAGCATGTGAATTCCGTGCCCAAGGGGATGGGCAAGGTGGGAGGCTGGAAGACTGGAGCTATTTATTAGTTTGCTTTTTCCTCAGGGATACCCCGATCCATAAAAGAATGAACAGAATTCGAGGATTGCAGGATGAAAATTATTCAGGAACTGTGAACGGAGGTATGAAAGGGTCAGTTGGAAGAGAGGACAAAAATATATCTGACATGTTTTCCTCCTGACCAAGGTAAATAACATCTCTTCTTTTTTTGGAAGATGAGAAATATTGAAAGGAAGGTGGCAAGTTACAGATAAGACTAAAAATTCCTTTGGGATGGGCTCTCATGCAAAATATATACAGTTCACAAGCAACAAAAACTGGTAGCCTGTACTGGTTTTTAATAAAAGAATTAATAGAAACGTGGAATTATAAAATCATTAAGGTTGGAAAAGACCTCGAGGATCATCAACCTTCATGCAAACCATCCATAATACTCTCTCACAAACATATATGTGTGTTTATGCCCCTGTAAATAGGCATGTGATTGTGTACATACGTGTGTGCATGCATTTATACCTATAACGAAAACTCAGCGTGCACCAAATGAAAAATAAAACGAGCTGCAGAATTATTTAAGGAAAAAAGTGATGAAAGTGGGTGAGAGCTGGGGCAGCAATATGGTGAGGAGCTATCCCACTGCTTGGAAACATCCCGAAACCTTCTAAAACATTTATCAGCAC
The DNA here is from genome assembly GCA_013397915.1 of Daphoenositta chrysoptera. Classification (NCBI taxonomy): domain Eukaryota; kingdom Metazoa; phylum Chordata; class Aves; order Passeriformes; genus Daphoenositta; species Daphoenositta chrysoptera. Next base: position 698,030 of record VZRO01001508.1, on the reverse strand, counting down.
CTTTCCTAACTTTGGGAGAAGGGCTGGGAGTGCCCCAAAACCATGATTCTTCAGGAGATTCCTTTCGGGCAGGAAACCTTGGGAGAGCAGCATTGCTTGTTCTCTGTTCTTCTTCCAGCCCCAGAAAGCACACAGATAAGAAGAAAAATTAAAATAATTGAATATATACAAGACATCCACATTTGTATAAACAACAAGCTTTGAAAAGGGAAAAAAAGAATCAGGTCTTCATTTTTTATTATTTTTTTCTCAAGCTAAAAAAAAAGAAAAAGAAAAAGTCAGGCAGTTCTTATTTTATCCAGACCAGTTCATAAATCCCAAGTCATAAATCCACATGATATCCCGGGCTGCTGGATTTTGCATTTGGAGCTCTGAAAGACTGATAGCTGAAAGATTTATAAAATCCCAGGTAGCCAGAGTGCTCCCTATTGGCTCCACATCTGAGAGGTCCCCGCATCCTGCTCAGCCCAGAAAGCTGCATGTATGGGATATATTGTGCTCAAGAAGCAGCACACCCCCACCCTGCTGCTTTCAGATGTGACGAAGGCTAAAAATTTCATCATGTGAGGTGGATGGGCCCTGTTTAGGGACTTTTCTGCACAGACACGGGGACAGCCACAAGCTGGGGTTGCTCGAAGAGTGCTGCCACTTTCTGCAAAATTATATCCTGGTTTGTGCCACAGATGTGTGATTTACCACGTGTGGTAGGCCTGCCCATAAACAGCAGAATTGTTTAAACTGCTTTGAATGTACGCCTAATTTTGTTTCTTGCAGAATCACTGAATAGGAGTGACTGCTCAGTAAGAACAGGGGATCAGCACTGGGCCAGAAGATGATGGTACTTAGAGGGGAACACGACCAGCCCCTTAACAAGAAAGTGGTGCCTGAGGTGCCTCAGATAAAATACAGGTTGCACACAACTCAGCTGTCAAAGCAGCAAGTCGTGTTTCCCAAAGAGCACTGAAAGACGAGGCTGTGAGGTTTTTCTCATCACTTCAGTGGATGTCACACGTGGGACCAGGTGTATTGGGGTGAAGGTCCCCCAAAACAGACCCTCTGAAGACTGATCTGTGCTATTTTTCTGTATCCACAGGATGGTGGAAATGTGCTTAAAGCCTTCTCTCCCTTACTTTACTCTATCCTTCCTCAATGACCTTATTCGAACCTAATACTTTTCTCCAGACTTGTAATGACAGACATTTTTAATATGCTCCTGTTGAATTAATAAAAAGATTTAAAAAACCCCTTTTCTGCAGTTACAAGATTTGTTTTATAGCTGTAACTAGCACCGTTGTTACCGAGAAATTAAATGATTTGCTTTATGTTTCATATATTTTTATTCATGAGTCTGAAGTCCTTCACCCTCTTGGGGAAGGATGGTGGAATCAACATGAGCTCTGCCTGTTTGGAGTTTTATTAGAAGCACATTGTCTGGATAAACTTAGATAATTGTTGTTGTTGTTGCTTGGCTGACCCTATTAGTGGAAATTAAAGCATTGCAAGGGTTTGTGTGTGTTGTGAGCACCTCTGCCTTTGAGCAGCCAGCTGAAAGGAGCACCTTGAGCAGCCTGGCTTGTGCTCCATGGAGCTGCCTGCCTCCAGCACGCCTCTTCCCCACCCAAACCCCTGCCCTCACCAGAAACACTGCTCTTTTAAGAGGCCAGACTAAACCAGACACAAACAGACCAAAGCATTTATACGAGGACTGAGTCAAGCTCATATCCGGAGAGGTTTTTTTGGTTATTCTTGAAATGCAAAGCTTTCCCAAGCCTGTTGGTGTCTCTCACAGGGTATCCTTCCCCTTCCCAAGCAGAACACACTTCTTTTTAAACCTCGAGCTCCTGTGGACTGTATTTATGCCATATTTCATCCTTTCTTTCTGCTTCCTTACACTCCATCTCTCTTTCAGCTCGGTTTGAGACATCCTGAGCTCACAGCTGCTGAGTGCAATGCCATGGCCAGGGATGGGGCTGCCTTCTCTACCCACCCGGGCTGTGGGAGCACAATTCTTTAATCCAGCCTGGCTCTACAGGTCAGGCGGTTTTTTCCTGCTTCAGGAGGGTGAATTTGCTATGTTTTGCCCCTTTGGCATTTCTAGCAGCTTTGACAATGGTATTTGGTGCTCCATAGCCACTGATTTTGGGACCTTTTCTTCTGTGCTTATGCCCAAGTCCCCCGACTTTATCAGTGCCATTCACCTTGAAATGTTCACACGGGCTTTGCTGGCTGCTCGTCAAGAGGATTGGGCTGAAATGAATCCCCTGGTGGAGAAGAACTGCCCGAGCAGGGTGAAGGGCAAACTCTCACTTGTGTGTATTGATCATCCCCTTCAGCCTGCATTACTGCTTGGCGTGCCTTTGGAAGGAGGAGGTTCCTTTCTCTTTTCTTTTTCAGAGATTTGGGATGTGGAACCTGATCAAATATTATGTTTTGCACTTTTGAATGTGCAAGTCATCTTTAAGTTTCCTTTTATTAAAAGCATCTACAGAAGCTCTTTATTTGTAATTCTGTAACCATTTCACTAATTAAAAATGCTGTACAAGGACTAGTATTGAGCTATAGAAATGAAAGGTCAATACATGAACAACACTTCATTTGTAAATAATACAGCTCTGTAATCAATTATCTCATTTTCACAGAAGACATATTAATCTACAAGCAAAGAATGGAGACATTTAGAGGATGTACAGAGGGGATCTTTAAATGTTAAATGTTCTTTAGCATGTGCTAAATAAAGAGTTTGGCAGAGTGAAAATGTAGCACACAGCACTGACACTCCAGGGAGAGTCTTTAGGTCAAGTGATTTGTACCTCCAAAATAGTTCTCCACAGCACTGTAAAGCCTCTCTGCTGGTGGCAGGGAGGTGGGCTAGTGATATTTAGGATGTTAATCTTATCAGGGAAAATAGGGCAAAAATTAGAAAAAAAAAAGGTGATCTGCAAAGAAAAAGGTGCCTATTTTAATAGATGAACCAGCCCTCTTTGCTATTTGCTTTCTGTCAGCACTGTGAAGTGAGTTTTACCCCTAATTTTTCCATAAAAGCAGGCTGCTGGATGGCAGGGTGGAGCTGAGCCACGTTTATGGAAGAAGCTGTGTGGCCAAGAGCCCTCGATACCCTGGGCAGGAGCTGGGAAATGCTGCTCAGGTAACACAGCATCCCCCCAAAATCCCTGTGGAATTGTTTCCTCTTCCATTGGCTGCAGTGGGAATCCATGTAAGGTTTTAAAAACGTGACAGTTTCCGCATGTTGGAGATCCTGTGCATGACTTCTAAATAGCATTAGGGAAAATTACAAGAAGATCCATTCCCTGACCTAAAAACACCTTAGGCTTCCCATCAGATGGAAAGGAAAGGCTCTTGCCACTTCTGCTGGGGGCTGGGTTACCCTGTGTGCTTGTTTACTGAATTTGACAACACTGAGGTGGTAGAAAAGCAGGAGATGAAGGTAATTTCATTTTCGGTTTGCCTGTTTCATTTGTCTGTCTGCATTGGATTTGCAGTACATCCATCCCACGCTTGCCCCTGATTCCCAGCTTTAAAATTTCTATCAAATAGATGTTGGGACTGAAGGGGAAAACACCTCACCCCACCACCCCCCTTGCACGAAGGGAGGGTCTCCCTCCCACTCATCCCCTCTTCCCTTCTTCCACACTTCATTGCCTAGGCCAGGAGAAGGCTTAAAAAAAAAAAAAAAATAAAAAGGAAAGAAGGAAGAGAAAAAAAAAAGAAAGAGGGAATAATTTTCAGCAGACTTCACAAGCCAGAGTGGACATGGGAATGGTGGAGGTTGGGGAGAAGATGCACTCTTTGGCATCAGCCTTAGGTCTGACTCTAATATTTTGACTCCCTCCCCTCTGTTCTTTCACAAACAGAAATACACACTTGTCACATGTTGATTAAGCAAGGCACTACCCCAGTGACCAGGGGGGACCAGAGCAAAGAGCCAAGACCACCAACACCACTGGTGTGAAGGAGGAGAGGGCAAGCCAGAGATTTACGAGTCTTGATCCCCCTCTCTCCACTTGGCTGGTACCAAGGGTAAGTCACCAGCACCATCAAAGTCCTCACGAAAATCTTTTCTGGCTGGTGCAGCAGCAAATCTGGTTTTGGAATTGGTGCTGCCAGAGGAACGGCACGTGGTGAGGTGCCGAGGCAGGAGCCCTGTCTGCCTCTAATGGATATTGCAGTGAAGTGTGAAGATACCCACTTCTTCTTTAAGGACAAAACTTGGGTTAGGATGGAAAAAAAAAAAAATACCCCTAAGCCTAAATATTTCCAGGTTTGCTCACCCCCGTGGGTTTGGTGCACTCTGTAGCTGCTTGACCTGCAGGGCCTTTCAAAGCTCTCTGCAAGTCTCTGTGCCAAAATAAATGTTACTTTACCATCAAGTAGGCAGAAGAATGGAAACCGTAAGATGTGTGAGTGAGAAAAAAAGAGCCCAAACAGGAAAACCCCTTTCTTTTGTTTTAAAAGTCCTGGATGACCAAGGCTGTTCTGTTCACTCTGATTTAATCAGTTTACAGATACCCAAATACACACCCAGACATGGAAAGTGCTCTCCCTTTGATTCTAGCAAAATCCTTTCTAATTCTCTTTAAATGTTCCAGGGCTTTTTGAAATGATTGCTATCAATGCCAACCAAATGCTTTAGATCTCTTTTTTTTTACTTTGCCTGTCTTTAAGTACTTGCTTTATTTTTATGCAGCCCAGTTACAGCTGTACATGGAAAAAGTATCTAGAAAACAGATCTGGTTTGCTTTAGCCTTTATGCCATATAGAGTTAGACACTTTAACCTTCTTTACATTTACTTAGTTGCTTTAATATGATTGCTGTAACCCCTATACTTTCTTTTTTTCCACATAACTTATTAAATATTTATAATACAGTAGCCCATACACATTGCATAGGTTGGACTTTTATTACATTAGGCTCGACATAGCTATCTAGTAAACCGTAAGTCATGCTTCTCCTAAAAGTTAAAAACCAGGATTGTTCAGCTGAGCTTGGACTGAATTTATGAGGGACCAGCACAAAAAAAACCCAAGCTGGTTAAAACAACAGATAGACCTGTTTAAAGAAAATAATAGATCGCCTAAAGCATTGGATCTGCAAGGTTTGCCATGGGTAGGAGCACCAGGACATGAGAAATAGGACCAGGACATGAGAAATAGGACGAGGACATGAGAAATATGCTTGTCCAGTGCAGCAGCTGTGGGTCCTGGTGACTGCTCGTGCACTCATGTCCCACACACGAACCTCGCTGCTCATGTTTTGCACCACCCAAATGCCATACGTGAAGCTCTGCGTTCTGTCTTCTTCCTCCCACTTTTCCCCCTCCCCTGCTTTTTTAAAACAATTTTGCTTGGTTTGAGGAAGAGGGAAGATGATCTTCCCCTGAAATCTCCACTGACCATCTTGGCAGTAGATTTTCCTGCCACAGACTCGTGACCCAGCAGATCCCACGGGATTTAGACCAATGTGAACTTTTGGACCATATTTGTCTCCAGTTTTTGCTGCTGCAGGTCATCAGCATCTTACCCCTCTCAGAGGTGATATATGGCACGTGCTTGAACCTGACTGGAGAACCCATTTCCATGGCATAATAGACAAAGGATAAACAGGCACTCTCTGTTTTCCAAACCTTCAGGAGAGGCAGCTCCTGTGGGCTGAATATTTCTTTATTTCCACATACCGATCTCCCCTGGCTTTCATTCTGCCAAAGAACTTTCCTCTCCTGTCTTGTACACCCAACTTCCTGCAAAAAAAAAGGTTAATGAGAGAGAGTCTATGTATGCAATGCACCACTCCTTTAAAATTTATCATATCTGGGGTTAAAAAAATAAAGGAGCCTTTTTTTTCCCCTACTAAAAGGGGATTTTATATCTAAAGACACAAAGGTCTCTGCATTGTAGCTTCAATATTTTTCTCTTTTTTTTACCCAACAATGGTGAAAAGATGTGATTTTTACATGCAAATAGGAAGAAAAAGCCTGAACACACCATGGGAACATGTTTAAGAAGTTGATTTATGTTTCATACTGAGCCTTACACCTGCAGTTCAAGCAAAACTCAACTTTGCCGCCCCACAGAGTCTAGTTTATTAGGTATCAAGGAGTCACAAGAAGCCATGTAATTAAAACTGTAATTAACTGGAAAAGGAAAGTGCCACCTGAGTTTTGAGAGGCTGTCAATTTTATTTCCATTACAGCTTTCCTTCTGCTTCTTTTGTCTATAGGGTGCTTTTTCCCTCATCTTGATAAAGAAAAACAAATTTGGGGTGGTTTTTTCTCTCTTTATTAACTAGAGAAGCCACCAAATTCTCGTATGTCTTTACCACTGGGAAAAAATGGAGCCACTCAGTTTTGAGCTCGGATGCAGGTTTCTCTCAGCAGCATTTGCAGCTGTGTTTGCCAACAGGTGTCAAGTGTGGTCCAGGCAGAAAAAAATTGAAGCTACAATGCAGAGAGTATTCTTTTCAGAAGGAGGTGCCGGAATAAACACGTGATTGTTTGATAAGGTTTAAAGAAGAAAAGATTTAGGTAAACTTGAAAGAAAGTCATGGTAAAACATAGTTGAAGAGTAATTACCTGAAAGGGTAAAATGATGAGAACAGAGATAGGATCTATCCTAAGGGTCATTACAAGGGAGATTTATGAATATACAGAAATTTTTGCAGAGATGTTTGTCTTAGACTGGTGTAGGAAAGGGGTGACTGACATTCTTCATTTTCCATTTAACAGGTGACAAAATCCCATCAAGCGAAGTACCAGCCTTGAGAAGGGAAGTTATTATTGTAAAAAGCCATTTTCCTTCGGTGTCATTCTGATAGGCTTAGGGGTTTTTTTCTCCCCAGCCTTAATCATTTGTATCCTTTCCCCTCCTGAAACAGCCCCAGCTTGCAAGGCGAAGGTCTTGGGACCCTCTGGGTTTGGAGGCAGATCTCCATCAGCATAATAATAATAATAATAATAATAATTCCCAACTAATCTGGGAAGTGAGCCGGAGGTACCTGCAGCAGATGACACACAGGGCTCAGCTTCTCATTCAGCTACAAGTCAGCAGGGGCACCCCACGCCATCTGTGGCCTATAAATTACAGGAACACCAGCACACACTGCCTGTAAATCACCCCTGAACAGGCTCTACCTTATGACACATCACACGAACCCTGTTGGATATTCCAATAAACTCCCATAAAGCATCCCATATAAACTCTAGATTATGCTTCTACAGGGGGCAGGAGAAAAACCTGGGCTTTTCTGCACTTGCACAAACTTGTTATGGGTGAGATGGAGACGTGGCCTGAGCTGTGTTGTGTGATTAATGCACCATGTTTTCTTACAAAAGAGATTTCCTCTTCTCTGCCATCACTATGACCATAAATATTCCACTTTCCAAGAGTGCGTCAGCCTTGAGGTAACCAGGGTTGTCATTCTCCTGAAAAAAAAAGACACTACTCGTTTGAAAAATGCAGTTTTAAGTGAGCCTGCATGACTTGTCCTCCATCCTTGCTGCACCCAGCACAGGCAGAGTAACAGGAGAGGCTCACCCGTGTCCTTTCCTTTTGGAGGAGCAAGAAGACCCAAACATGACCTCAAGCCTTGGGATATCTCTTGCCTGCCATGATGGAGCCCCTGTCTGCAAGGAGGTGGCACGAGCTGATGTTTTGGCACGTGGCTGTGGGACCACAGGCACTGCTCTGCTGAAAAACCTGGCACTTGACTTCAAACTTTCTCCCAAGACCTGACAAAGGACTGCTTTTGAGAATTATATTAGTAAGCCCTGCATGTAGCCTGTCATCTGGGGGGAAAAAAAAAAATCTGTAAAATAAGTTATTCAGAATGTGGGGCACAGGCCAAGTGAACACTCTGATAAATGCTATTTAACCAGCTTTTTTTTTGCTGACCATGACCAACTGTGGGCTGTAGTGCAGACAGCCTGCAATGGCTGTGTCACAACTTCTTGGCAAGTTCCTTGGCTGGAGCTGAAATCCCAGCCCCTCTCAGGAGGCAGTGGGAGCCCTGCAGTCATCTCACACACACAGCATGAGTTTTCTAAGGCAACATTATTTTTATCTGGGTTTCTAAAGGCTGTTGGGGCTGGGTGCCCATCACGATCCATGTGGGTGCATCAACACACTTTTAAATTAATTGTGTGACTGCCATCAAACTGGTCAGATATTCCCCCCTCATGGAGACAGGCAAGCAGGGCAACCATGCCTGCTTCCCCCAGTGGCAAGGGGATGAGCTCAGCTCTCTGCAGGCATCAGAGAACCCACGTCTGCCAGAGCAATCCCGGGGAAGCTCCCATCCCCTGCTCCCCCCAGCTGTGAGCATACAGTTCATTAAAGCTCCTACCAGGACCACCAGCACTGCACGATCCCAGTGTCACCCAGCAAGGCTGCACCTGACTGGAGCACTTTGAACAGTCTCAGGAGCAATTTTCAACTCAGCAGAAGTGGAAATTTGTAGCATTTATTGGATCTGGGTTGGGCCTGTCTAGTTAGCTTAGTTTCAGAAAAAGTGGTGGCTAAAATAAAGTTGACTTTTAAATCTATTTTACTCAGAAGAAAACCTACCTCTATTTGAATGTTAAGTTAAATTTTCCTTGAGGAAAAAAAGAGACCGTTTAATATAGAAATATAATTAATCTTTATCAGCACAGAAAAAATACTCTGTGATTTTCAGTCAGGGACGTTTTACTTTGTAAACTTTTGAATTCAGAAGTAATACACAAGGAGACTCTTTGCAGTGCTTTTCCATCCAGCCAGTGAACCAAAACCCCACGGTGAGGCAGTGGAAAGCCCCAAATCAGGTCAGGGCATCAAGGCACCCAGGCTCTGCCCATGAAGACCCCCCAAAAGGGGTTCCTGACCCTTCAGCCTCCTCCTTTACCTTTCCACTGCCTTCCCCATCCGTCCCTTTCTGTGCACTCTGACAAGAAGAAGTGATAGTGCTATTGCTGGTTTTTAACAAGGTTTGGAAAGCGTTCAAGTGCCTGACTAAGTGGTTGGAAACAAGGAAGCAGAAGGATGTTTTGGCATCCTGCGACGTGTGCGTGAAGAGCACAGCCACAAACACATTGAATGCACATACTGTAAAATGAGATTACAAGGAAAGTACAAACTAATAAAAGCCCATTAAAACATGGTGGAGGCTATCGCTGCTCGCCTGCATGCCTACGTATTTAAAAAACAAATATTTCATGTGAACGTGCAATTCAAACGTGACTGATCACAGATATAACTTTCAGCAACCTTTCAATGCATAATGCCATCCTGTAATTAATGTGGCCTATCCTGAAATTTGAGGGATTTATTGATACTGGCAGAAACATTTGCAAATAACTTGGGGAAGTTCATGACATACCTTTTGTCTCAAGGGATTGCATTCATTTTTTTCCCTTTTTTCCCCCCCCAGCTACCATCAATAATTTCATTCAGAGCCCTTACCATGTGACGACAAATGCTGTTGGAAATCCTCAGCAGAAAGTTTGAAGAAAGTACCAGCGTGGAGAAAGAGCCTCATTGTGTTTTTATTTGTTTTGTTCCCTTTCACTTACAGTGAAATATATATAACCATGTCCAAGGGGATTGCTTTTGAGGTCTGCAATGAAAAAAAAAAAAGCAAAAGCAGGCCATAGGCGTAGCAAGCTGCAAAAGGATTTTATCTAAATTTTCCAGGAAAATCTATGGCCATCCCATTAGTTCCTGCTCAAGCACACAAGGCAGGCCCCATGACTGGAATATTATCTATTGGTATGACCAAACACACGTGTAGGGAGGTAATACAACCTTTATAAGGCAAACTAACTTAGCTGGGCGAAAAAATGTTTGCATAAAGCCCTTTCCTGGAGGAATGTCGGTGTCAACACTCTCATCTTGGGAAAGGTGCTGGTTTGTGGGGTTGACAAGCAATAAAGAGACAAATCCCAATATTGTGGGGCACGTTCCTCATGTTCTACAATCACTGCAAACCTTGGCCGTGACCCTGCAGACACGTATTTAAAATTTCTGCAATAACAAGGGTAAGAAATACCCCGGCGTTTTTCCAGGAGAGGGTTTCAGTACCTGATGTCTGCACGGTGCCAGCACAGGCTCTCAGCACCCAGAGCTGGTTTTTCTGGTTATCCAGATGGCTGGTTATTCTGCTGTAACCACGCTGCATCTAAGTGGGTTAGTGGAGTGAGCTGGCACGTGCTCCCCCTTGCCTGATCTTCCCATTTTTCCATGGTTTCTCTAAATATTGTAAAGGATTTCTTATGTGGGACTGTTTTATCATCAGGTGGTATTTTTGCCTGTGAATATTTGTACACAGTTACATACATAGGATTAAACAAGGCAAAACAATAACATTTATTTTAGGATATTGTTCAGGATTTTTTTGGTTGTTTGTTTTGCTTTTCTTTGATTTTTCTAAAATCTTTTTTTCTTATATTTTTTTCCTAGGGCCTAAATATGAGCTACTCCATAAATCAGTCATTTGCACAAAAAAATAAGCCTGCAATACCTGGGAAAGTACCCCAAAATGTGCCTCTCTGTTACTTTTTTCATTGATTTGAATGCACTGGGTACATTTCAAACAGCAAGCAGAGACACACTGAAGTATGAATGGCTCCACTTCCAATACCTGGGGGGAGCCCAAGAATTTTCCACAGCTTCTCCAGCCCTTCCACCTGCTTCCCACTACACTGCATTGAGTGGCCTGGGTTCCCCACACCTTGCTCTGCCCCATTATCAAATATTTCCAATAAAGCAGCGTCTCCAGCTCAGTGTCCACAAGCCCCCACTCCAGTGAACTGGGGCTTTATCTTTGTAGGAAAAAGGCATCATTTTTTGCTTTTTTTTTTATGTTTAGGGAGAGAGAAGGGAGGTGTTGGCCAAGTGGAATACAGTACTTTCCCCCTCCAAGACTGAGGAGGAACAAATTGTGCATCAGGAACATAAAAGCCTCTCAGTGACTCCTGTCTGGCTGTGGTGGGGATGGGCTGGCCAACCCAAATGGGCATCCCTCCTCCTGGGAGTGGCAGGATGGTTATATGCTGCCCTCTGAGAGATGAGAGATCTCTGCTGACACTGAGGTTGGGAAGGCTTTATCCCACCAGCAATGAGTTCCCCCCAAAAATGGACATGGGAACCTGCCAGGGGAAGAATCACGTGTTGATATTTCCCACCTCTCTAGGGAAAATCAACTTAAAAAAGGAATTGAAAATGGGATTTAGCTTCCCACCTTCTCCCGCTCTTTTCATCTGCTTTTATGTATTTCAGTGTATCTACAGATAATGGTTAAAAAGCACTTTATGTTGTGACAAGCCTCTCTCCCAGCTGGTTTAGTTTTTAGTACCCGACTTCAGGACGCTGCCTTCAGGGTGAAGCAGTGTACCAGGTGAACTGAAGTCACCAGTGTGATGCAGAAAACAAACAGCAGGTGGGATCCACCAAAGCAATGCCTTCTCCTCCCACCACTTTTACATCAGAATTTTGTTTTCTTTTTTTCTGGCGGGACCATGGATAAAACCGATGCTGTTCCAGGCATTTGAAAAAAAAAAATCAGCAAATCAAACCCACGATTGGGCATTTCTGTTTCAGGCAAGCTCAGCATCTACCCACTGGCAGTGGAGCTCCATCCTCCAGCCCAGCTTTGTCCCAGCACCAGGAGAGCCCCCCTGGAGCCCTGGAATCCCCCAGGAGCAGCCTGGAGGGGCTGTTGTGGCACCCTCAGGGGGCTGAAGCTGTCAGCTGCAGGGATGAAGAGTTTGAGGTTGGCTGTCGGAGCCCTCTGAGCTCAGGAGGGGTTTGGAGCAGAGCAAGCTGGGGTTACATAAAACCCTGACTCACGCTGAGAAATCACGAGTTTTGAACGTTTCAGCTGAGGGACGAGCAAAACCTCAAGCTGCATGTTGCTTACAAATCAACAGGAGCTGGGGGATGCCGGGGACCTCTGAAAACCTGGCCTTGGTGCAGGGTTTTTTGAAGTTCTGCCACTGCTCCTGGGAGGAACTGAGAGCCACATCTGTCAGGGGGAAAAGATGCCCCTTCATTATTTCAAGGGAAGTGTGGGCATTTCAGCTTCACCCATTGGAAAGAACTCCTTAAGACAGAGTAAACAGAAGTTAATTTTTTTCCTTCTGTTTTTTTCTTTTTTCACGCCACTGTGTACGATATTGAAAAGTACGCCATCCAGAATATTTACTTTTTGTCGGGATATCTAAGCATGCAAATGTTTGTGGTTTCATCTACCGGGCAAAAACAGTTGTGGATTTTGGCAGTCCGAGTTGGTCTATGGTTTCTGTGAACGCCTGGATGTGGTTCTTCCTGGGGCATTCTGGGTTACTCAAATCGTGTCCCATTATACAGGTAATTTGTGTGCCACAGAGATGGTGTGTACATATGCAAAACAAGTACAAGACCAAGACTTCCTGCCATGTGTTAGAAATACTGGCCAAAATCGTTTGCACTGTGATATTTAAATCAGACTTTTAAAATCCCTGGTTGGAGACATATGCAAGTAGTTGATTTTTGGATCCCTTACAATTTTCTCTCTCTCTTTTTATTTGCAGTAGGTACTCGGCATCTCTCTCTCTCTCTCTCACACACACACACGCACATAAAATCAATTTAATTATTCAGGGGCTTTAATAAAGCACTGGTTGCCTGATTGTGTTTATCCAAATTTGAAAAAAAAAAAGTTTCCTGCTATCAAGCCTTATTTCTCTTTTCTCTCGATCACAGTCTCTCTCTCTCCCCTCAAACACACTGATGGAAAAAATGAAGATGTGCATGCAGATGGGCTGCTCATTTTCAATCAGGTTGCTGTTCAGATATGGCATCAGGAAAAGAAGAGTGTTAGAAGCACAACTGTCCGTGAGGCATCCCCACCATCGTGTTTGGGCTGCCTCTGCACCACTGAAGTGCTGATTATCCATCCTAAGCAGAGCCATATGAGGCCAGAGGGAAATGCAGTTAATGGAGAAAAAACTGTTGGCAAATTGCATGCCTTTCAACCTTGCACAATGGGATAAAAGAAATATGGATTAGTGCTGGGGTCAAACTTTTTATTATGTGAAGTACTAGACGTGCAAGCACCTGAGCTTCTGACGTAAAAAAAAAAATAGTGCTAAGTGTCTAAATACACACATACAGATGCATATATATATGTATATACATATAAAATATCAATATAAATATTTATTGGGGCCTTTTTCTTTTGGAAAGCTCCCTTCAACATACTCCCAGCTAATTTCTCAGCCTGCATTTCAATTTCTAACAACTCAATCACCTCACAAACTCCTGTAGTGACTAACACCACGTCTCTGCTTTTGGCAGACCGTGGCCAGAGGTTGTTTTAGCAACAGCAGTACGTAAAGCAGCCGCACTGCTTGTGAGGCTCAGAGCCCTTAAAAATCATCCCTTTCTCTCTGGGCCATGGACATTCCTGAGCACTCCCGATGCAGCTGCTGAGCTGCTGGACAGCCCACATATGGCCGTGTGCTGAACAATAGCAACTCGTTGTTGTTCTTGTTGTAGGCATCACCAGATGTGTTTATTAGAAACAGCAATCCAACGCTGACGGGCTCCTCCAGCTATCCCCGCTGCTCGGGGAGGAGCAAAGCAAGGCAGGGATAAAATCAGGGTTCTCCTCAGCTTTGGGGGAGCTGTTCGGTGGGGCAGTGCAGTCCCACTCCTTAGGGAAGCGTGGGGGTTTGTTTATTTATTGGTGATGTTGCCAAATTACTGCTGGTGCTATAAATGGACACTGAACCTAAATTCTGTTTCGTTCCCTTTTATTAGAGAACTGCTGGCAACTGGGAAAAACTCAATCCTGGAAGTGTTGGCATCTGAAGTCCTGTTCCACCAGGACCCACCTGTGAACAGTGCAGGAGAAACACCTCAGCATTTTGAAGGGCTTTGGATGAGTACATTTATTATGTACTTCCATCACAAACACCACCAGACAGTGTGGGATCGCCCTCATCGCTGGGCTGCCTTCAAACCACTTTCAAATTACAATAATTTGTGTGGGGATTTGATGTTTTTTGGATGGAGGGGTTGAGGTGGGCACCAGGAGCCCAAATAACCAGCAGAAATGGTTTAAGGCTGTTTTGACATCAGTGTGAAGACAAGGGAGTCCTAGGGAAGGGGTGTTCAAAGTTGAAAGTGGAGATTAACTAAGACAGTCAAAGCAAACATCTGAATCCTCACATGCTTCAGGTTCTCTATTATTTCTTTATGCTTCCACTATTTGCTATACTTCAAAGCAAGAAGAGAAGAAAAAGGAAGTTTTTGAGCAAAACCAGCAGAGTTACTAACATGATGTATCTCAATATGTAACAGAATTTTGATTTCCCTGATTGTTCTAAGCTGTATTTAGAGACACAGAAATCAATGGGATTGAGTACTTACAGCCAAAGGGAGATGTGAGCCTCTGCATACATGATCCATGTTTTTCATGTTCAAATCTTGATATTTTCTTGATAATTAGTAGTTTCCTACTTGCTGTCTTTCTGAGACCAAAACAAAACTCCTTGGCCACTGTAAAAAAAAAAAAAAAAAAAAAATCAACAAACCAGCAACAAAACACAACCAGTTTAAAAAATGAGTTTGCAATGCTGACTTTTATTGATTTTACTGCGACCTTCCAGCTATGGTAAGAATGCCGTTTCCACTCTCACTTGACTTATTTTTTACTTCCTACCCATAAAAGTAAACAATTCTAGACGATGTTTTACATCCTTGAAAAGTTCCCAAAGCAGGATTTTCCACTGAGGCTGCAATTCCCTTGGGTTTCATTTTCTTTTCTTTCCTTTCCTTTTTTTTCTTTCTGTAGTACAAATCAATTTTGTGACTATACCAAAGGGCAATGCTAAATTCTGTTATCTTTAATTGTATTGCTAACAGACAGTGGTTACTTAAACCTCAGTAAAGTCCCTGCCTTGTTCCTCTTTTGCTCATAAGTTGTTTTTTACAGGCTATTGTTTTCTCTCCACAAAAATTCAAACTACTTTTTCTTTTGAATGGACCCATCCACTACTTCTCCACTTATCAGTTTGGAAATGTTGCTGCGTTGGTTTCACACAGTTTGATAACTCTGTCTTGAATGGCTCTTTGTCTTGGCTTATTTTGTCAGAAGTAGTTGTTTTTCAGCAAGCACCTTCAATTCTGCTTCCTTTCAGTTATTGCCTCCTGAAATATCAGCGTGTGCATTAAAAATAACCTGTTTATAACCCTTGAAGGGCAACAATGGATCAGATAAGTTATTGCACTTCTTGTTTATTAGCAGCAGTCCCCATTCTGCACCTACAAAAGACAATCAGGGCTTTGCCACTGAGTGGAATAAAAGCAGGATGAGACCATATGGTTCTTGTTAAACAAGCCTCATCTTCCTATTGTTGATACTTATCTCCGAAATAAAGTATTTCTGCAGAAAGCATATTCCCATAGCATATTCTCTTTCCAATGACCAGCTGGCTGCCAGTTTGTTATTTGCACTGTAGACCACTTTCATCTATTTCTATTTCAGTCCAAGAACACCATTTGTACATTGTCCAACTTGGAAATGTTAATCTGACACCATTGGTCACGGGCCTTTTAACTTCAAGTGGCAAACTTCCAGCTAGCTGCCAGTTGAGTATTTACATTGGAATGTTTCTTAGCCTAGGAATAAACTATTTGTTAGCCATAAACATCAGCAACACGCCAATAATTTCTACAACACATGTGTAGAAAGGTACAACCCACTCCACTTTGCTGTTGTCTCCTCAATAACCTCCTCAGTAGCTCCCTGGGGAGATGCTGCTTGTCTTGAGCCAAGATAAATGCACCTATTTCCCTCTCTATCCATGTACATAACTTTCATTTGCATTCATGGAAGTTCCACGTGCATATTAAACAGCGAGAAGCAGGACCAAAGTTAGGATGGTTGGGTGGGACTCTCACAGCTTCTCCCGAGACCCTGGACTGCCACAGAGACTGAAATGGCTGGAAGACCCCAAAGGAAAAATATCCAGCTGCTTTGGCATCACCCAAAGCTCCCTGCACACCACCAGGAGAGCAGTGCTCAGGAGAGGGGCAGCCCTGGCTGTGCTTGAATGCAGCTTTGCAGAAAGCAGAGTGGCACGAGTCCTGTGGGATTTTGCTTAGGAGATTGCTATTACTTCCAGTAATACAATTTAGGCTTCCTGAAAGAATATTATACTGTGAGCTCTTTTCAATGAAGTAAAAAAAAACTGAGGCAGGAAAAAAAAGTTCTGTTTGGTTCTGTGATTTAACTTGAGGAATGTTATGCAGTGACAAGTGCGTGTTTCGTGTACTTTGCTTGACCCTGTTAAAATAAAACATTTCCTTTTTACATATTCCTGCCATGGCCTGCGGATAGGAGAGGCTAAAGAAAGACTTTAATGAGTTCAAAGTGTAAACTTCATGAATGGAAATCTCCTCCTTTAAAGAAAAAAGAATAGTGATAGTAATGCCCTGCTCTCCCCTTTGTTTTTCCTATTTAGTCAGATAATACACCCATCAACTTTTGTAGTAATTTTGTTGTTCCAAATAAAAAAAAATAAAATATCAGTTTAGAGGAGAAGTTACCAACTGGCCCCACAGAAGTACTTTAACAAAACCTCTGAGGACTGAGATGTACAACTTATATTATTTCTTAGCACCTACCTGTGCATTTAGCTCAGCATTCCCACCCACCTGCACCTCACAACCACAAGGAAAATGAGATTAAAATGAAAATACTGGCCAGCATGAAGAGCAGGATCCTGAAAATATTTGCTAGGTGAGCTAAGAGAAGGTGTGCACCCCACATCAGGCTGGACTCCCTCCAAGGCTCACAGACTCTACCCCAGAATCCAGAATGGAACAGGGAGAATTTTCAGTGTCAGGGACACGATTTACGAGGTGATTTTGTATCTTAAAGACTCAGATGCTAAATTCCTTTTGCCATAGAAGTCCTGTGTAAAAGGTGCATTTCCTACCCACCTACATGGGTGGACAGAAGAGATGCTCACTGTTGTAAGAAACTCCAGCAGCTTGGGTAAAAAGCAGCAGTAGTGTGAAAGCAAGGACTTTTTTTTCCAGCACTGCAGCCCACTTGCTCTCCTGTGGTCAGTGGGATTTCTATGTGAGACAAATCTGTTTTAATTCTGACCTTTGCAAAATTCCTGCTGCTTGATTTTTCGTGCCCTCAGCATTCCTCTGGGTGGATGAAACATACACAAGCACGTAACCATCTACTGTGCACCCACGTTTTGATAAACACCCATTTTTCTTACCTCACCTAAAGCTCCTCTTACAATGAAATGAGGGCAAACAAAATATTTTGACGTCTCGAAATACATTCTCTTTTCAGGGAGAGCAAATAAATGGACCTGACAAAAAATAATGTCACAACAATCAGCAACTACAACTCGATTCTTGCTGCTGTAACCTGAAACTTGTAAGGGAAGGTTAAAGTAACCAAAGTCTGAATTCCTAGCCACTATAAAAGCATCTACTCCTTTTGTGTCGGGTTTTTCTGTATGGCTAATGCTATTTGGGGCAATCCCTGAGCTCAATGCAATAGCAAAGTACATCCCCAAAATGATGATGAAAATTTGACCATTGGAAATTGGTCCTGATGACTGCAGTCAAGCAATAGGAAACAGGACCAGGCAGAACTGCAGACCAGGCAAGGGTGCTTGGACTCTGAAGGAAGAAGAAAATCAAACCCCTCTCGGCAGAAATCCCATCAGGGAAAACAAAGAATCTGCAAAAGGTGACAGGACTGAGAAGAATGATGAGGAGACTTGGAAGGAACCCCAGGACACCAGATAAAAAAGGTTGTTGAAGAAAGACTCAGAGAACTTAAAAAGACAGGCCTGAGGCTAATCTTTCTGCTGGTTTATTTTTTTCCCCCATTTGTTTATTTGCTACAATTCAGATTTTAGAGCAATTAGTAAAATATCATGCAAATATTCCCTGTGTGACTACACATGAATAACTTTAATTTTGCTAAACATTTGTCTCATCATTCCAAAATACATCTGCTGTTTGCATTAAGATAATCTGCTGAAATATTGGGAAGTAAATTACAGTTTTTATAAGATATTTATGAAACATCTTCTTATTTGTATACTAAATATCTTTGACTGTCGCGGCCTGTTTTTTTGGCTGACGTTTGCTTTCCCCAGGAGCATCCGTGCCCTGTTTCAATTACAGACTGGGCTAAGTACCATCTTGTGGAAAAGCTCCAATTGGCTGGGAATGGCTCAGTGTACACTCATAACAGGCTGAGGGAATAGTGCTTTATCTGCCAGCAGTCTATGACAGAAAATAAAATAAAAAATCCAAGCCCAAATCAAAATACAAGGTTGCACACGTGCACAAATTGCGTGGTTTTGCTGAAATCCTGATGTGACACCACATTCTATTTAAAGCTTCTCCATCCCTACTCCACAGGTTAAAATTGAATGTCCATTTTAAAAGCAAATGAACTGAAAGGAGAAGGAGAGGAAGCCAGAGGCACAGGGGTTTGCATTTAGAGGATCTAAATTCTGGATGAAGGAGTCTGGGAAAGAGATAAGGAGATTGAAACACTTCAACACCGCTTGTCATCTTAACTCACAAATCCCACTCTGGTTTGCTATTATCATTACCTACACGGAGTCCAGGTTTAAAAGTAATAAAAGGATGGTATAAGCTGACTCCCCCTTCTCTTGCTTGGACCCCAGGCAGTACCCATAACACCTCTTTTATGGTCACACATTTGACTGGCCCAAGGACCCCCAAACTGATGCAAGAGGACAGGGGAGCAAGCAGGAGGGGGTCCATCAGCATGGATCAGTCCTGTGATTCTCACAGCAAAATAATAACAGCCTGTGTTAATGATAATTATAATTCATTATTATAATAAGAATGTGTTAATAATAATTATGATTAAGTGGCCAGGTTGAGGCTGCCTGACCAAGGTCTGTTGGTAGCCCCATGCCATGCTGAGCCCTGCCTGCTGTCCCAGCAGGGACCACACTGGCAATTGTGCAACCCTGCTCAGCCACAGATTTCCCCTGGCACCAGCAGCACAATAGTGGGCCTGTTGGTGAGCGGGAATTGTTTCCCTGCCACAATAGGGCTCTGGATGAAATCATGCCCCGACACCAGGCAGCCTCGGCGTGTCCCCTCTGCTCCCCAGCCTGGGTTAGCTGGTAGCGCCTTCCTGCTCCCTGGGGGCCTCACGTCCCTCAGAAAATGACAACACAATAAAACAAAATAATAATGCAATCCATACAAGGCTTGATGTCTTCATTGCTCCTAGGAAAAAGTGCCAAGGGAGCTTCACCTGAACAGAGGCAGCAGATTCCCAGCACCGGCAAAGATTTTTTTAAGAGGAGGAAAGAACATTTTTCAAGCTCTGGATGCCAGCATCCATCTCACACATGCTCAGCTGTACACCTACATGGGAAAAAAGCAGGCACTTAGAGGAAATGAATCCCTGGGTCTGGCAGGGTCTGGCAGATACAGGTGGAGTGAAGCTCACCTTGACATCTCGGGGCTGCCTGAGGTGGGAGGTGGCTGCCGACAGCCCCATGGCAGAGGCTTTGGCAAGGCCAGCCTGCTGCCAGCACCTCCCTTCCTGGTGGCATCAGGGACCATCAGGCTCTTGCAGAACATTTTGTGGTCAGAGTAATTGCATTGTGTTGTCTTAAAACTGCCCAGGCGTGGCCCTAAACAAAACCAGAGCCCCGGGCTCACTCCAGGCACAGCAGCCCCCAGCTCCCTGCCCGTGAGGTCTGATGCACAGCCCAGGCCAGCCCTGCTTTTATTTTAATCATATGGTTATTAATGAATTTTTAATTGCATGGAGGGAAAAAAGATAAACCTATGATTTGGGACAAATACATACATGTCACTCTCTCTCATATCCCTCTGTATTTTGGTGTCCTAGAACCCAAATGCACCATTTAATTATTGGTGCTGGGAGTGCCAGAGGAACCTACCATTTATTTATATGGTTAAATCAGCTGCAGATGTGAGTGTGCTTTTTCCTTCGTTCTTTCTTCCCTTCACTGTGGGCATTTCTGAGATCTCCAGGATTTTCCTTCCCACACCCTCATTCAATGAGGGCATCTGAAAGGCATTGGCAAACGACCTGCTGATCCCTCTGCAGTCCTGTCCCCAGGGATGGGCATCCCACATCACTCTCACAGGACTGTGCTCTTCTCCTGCTCAAAAGCAAGGCCTTGGCAAATTAAGACCTCAAACACCAGGAACTGAGGGGAGAAGGAGAATTTCCTGTGCCCAGGAGAGCTCCTCTGGTGAAGGAATTCTCTCAGCTGAGACCCCACAGCTCACAGCACCTGTGAGTACCACAGGGAAGGAGAATCATGCTGTTTCCTGAGAAGCCCAGACCAATTTTTGTCCCTAATAACAAGCCACTCCTTTTCTTTTTT
>VZRO01001508.1:665035-677581 GCA_013397915.1 Daphoenositta chrysoptera | reverse complement strand
TTTTTTTTTTTTACCCTGTAAGACATTGAAGTGATCTCTGCTTTTCATTTTTTTGGGGGCAGGGACTATCTGGAGCATCTCTCTAAGCTGGGCTTTGGCAAAACCTACAGCCTGGCTGTCACTGTGACTTGCTTGCATCTGCCATGCTCGGTGGTTTGGGTTTATCCCTGTGAAAATCAGCCTCAGCACTAGCCAGGTGACACAGTGAAGTCAGAGATGCCTGTTGGACTTTCAGAAACGCTATCAATTTTCTCCTTTTTGTTTTTTCCACCCAGTATCACGTTTCTTTTCTTGAACAGAATTCACGTAAGCAGGGTACCAGCCGCTCCAAGCAGCATGCCAAAAATTGCCACCAGAAATCAGGACAAATATTGCTCTACCCCTTTTGGCAGGGGAAGGCAATCTCTGTCTGCTTCACCTGGAAGGCAGTCATCAAGACTAAGCATTCCTGGGAAGAAACTTAACGCTGCACTTCAGATTCTTTTGGCCAGAGACTGATGTTCCCTAGTACCATTCTAGGATGCTTAAAAGATGGGATAACAAGTGGAGTAGAAGGAGGAGGAGGTAGGACCATTAGGAAATGATGGTTCATTTTTAAACTTCCAAACATACCTAAAGCTGTGGGAGAGCTGGAGTGTGAGTGGTGCCAGGGGTGTTGGGTGCTGGCTGCTCCACCCCACCTGCAGCACAGCCACTTCTCAAAGCCAAAAACCATCTCTCTAAGGAGATTTCCAAGGACCATTCACAGAACTCCTCTTGGGGAGGCTGGTCACAGCGTGACTGACACTATCTCTAAATTGACCCATTATGTGGAGGATAACTCTGTTGCTCTGATTTGCTTTGTAGCAATTATCCACTATGATCACTGCGTAATCTGGTTCACCCTATGTTATCCAAAAAAGTAAAATATCCATGAAACTGTTTCACCTATACATTTTCATACATGCAATGGCTTGCGATATATTTAAATATGTATATTTATTATATTTTGTTAGTTGTCTAGAATATTTAGTTATTTTTCTTTTGTTTTTTTTCATAAAAATGCATAGAAGCCTAAGCAGATATACATATGTATTCATGCACACAAAGGTATAGCATGTATATTCAATGATATGCAGTGTGTCTATAAATATATCTGTACACACGTATGCATATATGTACATACAGATTTACACAGACTTATATATAAAAGTACTTGCCTGTCTCTACCTATCCATATGTATGGGCACATGCTGGGTGGATAAAATGACTGACTGCTCCAGCACTGTTCCAAGGCACACCGAGTCCCATGACACAGACTACAAACCTCCACAACAGCTCCCAGGCTAGACCTGCAAGCAAGACCACTGCGACACAACAGCATTGTCCCTCTTACACATTTTGAGCTGCTTGCATTAAAATTCAACACATTTTTAAAGAGGTTTTTTTTTTGCAGCCACTATTCCCAAGCCTTATTCCTCTCCTGCTGTCAGTAAAGGCATTGTCCTCTCTGCCTGGCAGCCAACTTCTCCTGGGGCAAGGGCAGCATAACCAAAACAGGTTTGGTTATTTGGTATAAAGCACCCATTGCTGGCTTTATTACCATTGATCAGGCACACCCAGAGGACCTGAAATATTTTTAAATTATCTCTAAAATGACTTTTTCTGTCTTATTCCACAGCGGGCACACTGCAAACAGCACACAGGTTCCTCGCAGTTCACTGAGCCAGCTGAACTATATGTATTTTAGTGAGTTTTGAATGTGTAAGACAGGCTGCCTGCTAGTTGAGGATGGCCTTGCTCTGCAATATTTTGGCACCTCCGTGGTGTGGCTGGGCTCTCCGAAGGGCTGTGCTCCTGCTGCATGCCTCACTGCTGGGAAAAGAGCTGCAGGCTGCTGGGGACAGGGTCCTGGCCTGCAGCACTGCAAGGCACCGCAGTGCCATTTTGAATTAAAATATTTATTCCTGACATCTTGCAAGAGGGGAAGAAAAAAAAAAAAACAAAAGCAAAAGCTGGCCGTAATTCAAAGTCTCTGCAAAGTCACTGGGAATCTTCCAAAAGGCTTCAGTGAGAGCAGGATTAGCTCCCCTTATATATACATAAAATTTGTTGTCTTTTGCATATCGAAGTGGTGAAGCCTCTGTTCTCTTCAGCTATTGCTTTTAAGCGTGATATGAACAGAGCCTTATCTGTCCCAAAAAAAAAAAAATAGTCATTGATGAGGAAGACTGGCTCAAATGTTGAGACAAACTTGGCCACGTTCCTGCAGCGAGGGCAGCACCAATAAAGATGTGGGCTGGTCTCAAGGTGCCATCCATAATGTGCTTTGGATGCTTGTTTGAAAACTCCTGCTACGTCCCCGTTGTTGTTTATTCTGATAAACCCTTCCTCATCCTCTCCTCTCCCCCCTCACCCTCCCTCCCACACGTGCAAGGATGTCATATTGCAGCCAGGCTGCAAAGGGCTGGGATGCCTCTGGATTTCTCCCAGCTGCAGTAGCAGACACTAAAGAATCCACAAAAGCAGGAAAAATTAAGATGGCAAAAGGAAAACTTCCCAAGCTGTGGTGCTTGTTGAACTGAGGGGCTTCACACAACTCCACTTCTCAAATTCCAGCTTCACTGCCCTTCTATTCTCCATAAACTCAGTCAAGTCTGTAGATCAGATATGACTTTACCTAACATGTAATTTCTGTGGGTTTTTCCACATCCCTCCTCTCCTCTGGGGAATTCTGCACTGATGACTGTGTATGCCATTGATACATTAAGTCTGGAAATCTGGTTAATAATTAGGCTGATAAGACAACACATTAAAAGGACCTGAATGCAGCCAGATCACCCACTGCCCCATGGCATTCTCATGACCAGAAGGAGCAGTGACAAAAAAGTGACAAAAACCATTGACCACCACACCCCAAATCCTCTTTTCTCAGCAGTTTGACCACATGTTGTTCCAAGCCCATGCAAGGAACCTGTATGTGGTTTCAGAAACAGCACATTCATGAAATGGGGGTTTATGATAGGATTGAACCAAAGAGTCAGTGCTGGAGGGGGATGAGGCTGCAGAGGTTTTGCTGGTCTGGTCACATCCAGGCTGTGTGGTGGTATCCAACAGAGTGGTGAAATCAGAGCCGAAAATACACTCATATATACATGAACACACATGTACACATAAAATCCCACTGTGAATCTCTGAAAACCCCGAGGACGAGCACAGGCTGGTCTTCATTAGCATTTGGACAGAAAAAACCCGCTTCCTCGTCTTATTTCTGGACACTGAAAAACATCAGCACTTTTTTGCAACTTCTTGAAATATTTCCAGCATGTGCCTGGCCCAGCTTTTCTGTGCACCCAGGGAATTATGGAAATACAGAAGACTGATGGAGCTGCCGGGGAGAGCAGTGGCATGGTTATGCCCAGACCAGCAAACAGAAGAGCATTTCCAGTGCATGCTGAAAATTCAGATTCTGTCCAAGTCTTTGGAGAGCAGATGTCAATTATGAATCACATGATTACTCTGCCATATTTTTCCGGGTTATGCTCATTGACTTAGATAAGGTATCATTTTTCACCTACAAAATATGCTGCATATACAATAAATAATATGCACAGTACCATAATAAATATTCAGTATATATGGTGTGTGCATTATAGTGGTCCTGGTAGAGTTATAGCAGAACAGTCAAGGCTGAATTGGCATTTTCATTATAAAGGCTGATAATTCAAGATCAGTAGCAAAAGACAATGAAATACCATCTGCTCTCACACAAACAGCTTTTACAGAGGGGTTTTAAGGTCTTGATGCAAGCAGTTCTGCAGAGAGGACAAAAATGAGAGAGCTCCTGAGACAGTGTCTCTCACTGGCAAAACCCTTCACCTGATTTTGTTCCCACTTGGATGGCAGCTGATGCTTTTCCTAAATCTCCGGCTTCTGGAGCTGGAAGATTTTGTGAGCACTAGTGTTCTCACAGGAGACATAAAGAAGTGTTTCCTAGACTTACTGCCACAGTAGAAAAGCTTGCAAATGCAAACTCTGCAACTCCCCGAGCAACACACAAAACACAGATGGGGTTAAATAGTCCTCTCTGCCATGCCTGGACGTCTCTTCACTGAGGAGCAGCAACACACACTCAGCACCTGCTGAAGGCCAGGATGGTGTGGGCTGGGGCTGTGACCTCTTCCAGGGGGACCAAGTTCAGTAACTGAACCCTTGTAACCACTCTACAATGTCACAGATTTCCAAAGATCTCTCTGAAATGAAAATGAGCATCTCTCTTTAATGCCATTTCTGTGGTGGCTTGTGTGTGATGGCGTGACACGAACTCAGTGAAATACTGCTGACCCAGCCATACCACTGGCTCATACAAAGCCTTCACTGCATTTTGGTGGCCTCAAGGCCACCTTTTTATGGCCACTCAGCTTCTTTGTGATGGCTGCAGCCCATCAGGTGGAGGTTGCCCAGGAATGGCTGCATCCCAGCAGAATTTTTTGGAGCATCACCTGGAGGTGTTCAAAACGGGGCTGGATGGACCCGAGTGAGCAGCTTGGCTGGTGGGGAGGCACAGGGGGTGTTTTCCACCAGAGGGTGATAAGGAAGAAGTGGGAGGCCTGGTGGTGGGTGACAACCTCTTCTTTTAGCACATCTGCCTGCAGAGGGCACGTCTGTTTACACCTTGAGCTAATCACAGTGACAACCGGCCGTGAAAACCCGGATGCGGGAAAATCCGTGGGACTTTTGCCCAGATTTTTCCCCAGAGCTGTTAGACTCGTGGTTCAGATGTATTTCTTCCAGTATAAGGTACCTTTCCCTCCAACGACCAAATTTATACAGACTTTTTAGCTCTAACCCAGGAGGCACCTAAGCACCTTCCCCCCCAATTCTAGGGCCATAAAAGGATGTGGATGCTGCAGGGTGCAAACACAGGTGAGTGGAAGGAGCCACCTGTGACCGTGGAGCAGCTCCCTGCCCATCCTGACACGTCTAACAGGTGAGTTTGCCCGTTTTGTAATTCCCTGCTCTGCTGGCTGGCTCTGTATTGATGATAAGTATTATTCACACATCATCACAGCCTCAGTTCGGCAGCCCTTGAGCCTGTTTCCAAAAGAAGCTGTCACAGACAATAAACACCAAAGTAACCCCACTTCCAATTTAATTGTTCTCTCAAAATATCACTAGCAATTAGACTATATTAGCAACAGATTGTTTGCAGTAGCTCATTCTCTCAGTCAAAACTGGTTTCTTTCTCTTTTACAATCACACAAAACATCTGAAACTAGAAAGTACCTAGGGTGGTGGTTTTTTGTTTGTTTTTTTTTTCTTTGAGTCAGAATCAAGTAAACAACTGACATTACTTCTACAAAAGCCAAAATATCTGGAAAACGCAGGATAAAAATATGGGATGGCTGGGATTTTTTAATGTTTACAAATTTATTGTGAAAGTTTTAAGAAAATACAGTGACAGCACTGCCTGCAGTACAGTAGGAAATGACAGTCAATAAATAAAACTAAAGGACTGTGCAATAAATAAATACAAGACTAATATAATATGTTTGTAGCAGGCTGATCAGTTTTAAATCCTTTGCCTAAGGCTGACTTTTACAATAAACAAGCCACGCCTGTATGCTTTTCTCTATTGGTGCTGGATGAGCCCAGTTATTTATGGTTGGGCTCACCTTCTTCCCATGAGATTTTTGCCCATCTCAGTCTTTTTCCCCTTAAAAAAAAAAAGAAAATAAACCCCTCCCCAGAGGTAAGGTGCACCTACTCCCTTGCTGATGTAGCATTTAGGCTTTCTGGAGATGCAGAGGGTGCACAGAGCCATGGTGGGGGCAGCCAGAGCCTTTAAATTTCCTGTCCATGCCCTCTGCTGTGCTGCCTGTGTCAAACTGTGCCCCACGGTGTCTCTGGGGATTTTTTTTTTTTGCGAGCAAGTGACCGCAATCTTTTTATTACCTTTGGTGAAAACCATCAGCCCTTTCTTTCCAGCAGCGCTGCACGGTCGAGGGGGCTTGGAGGGCTCCAGACAAACGTCTGCAAACCCATCTCTGGCTCAGTGGCCGTGATCACGGGCTGGGTAATTTGTTTGATTAGAGCATCCGTCTAAGACAAAGGAAGTGTAGTGGAGTGAGGCAGGCTCTGGTCTCATTTACAGGTCTGGAGATGCAGGGAGAAGCTATTACAAGTGACCTGTGACCTGGCCCACCCTCAGGTGAAACGGCTTTGCCCAGTCACCTCCTGTTAGCCTCAGCCAAATGATAGGCTTGGGGGAGCCCAGGATGCACCCACGGTTCAGCAGACAGACAATCCCAGACCCGCCGGCCCAGCCCCGAGCTATGCAGATGTAAAAGCAGATGAATTTAAAAAAAAAAATAATGGGCTTTCAAACTTATTATGGCGATAGTGTTACTTACAACAAATCTGTCTGCAGTTTGGGGGCTGTAGAGATAAAAGCCCTTAGGAAAAATGTCAGTGGCTTGAGTTTATTTATATGTAAGGTAACCATGAGAAATGTCGGCATACCACTAATTGTAGGGCATATTTATTCTGCACAAGTTGTTTTCCACATTAGCACAGTTGTTAAAATGCAGTTTTGCCTCAGGAATATTATAACTTTATCTTCTGTAATTATAAATGTGGATGTTGCTGGGGTACTATATACATTGAAGAAGAAACGTAAGAAATGGGCACTGCAAGGAGGAAAACAAACATAATTAAAAATGCAATGTAGTAATTATATGTAACATACTTGGGAAGTGGGGACCCACGGATAAGCTAGCAGAGCAGCTGATGTCGTGTTAGATCCTGGCTTTAGATTTGTCTGCCTTCTCACTTCCAATCTCTCCCATGCTTTTCCACTCAAACCAACTAACGAGGACCAGTTGGCAAGGCAAGCATTTCTGTGCAGCAGCACAATAATCTGCCCCGTGCAGTCATATTAGTGTAAAAGCAATTTTACTGTGAGCAACTAAGCACAGAAAGCTGGAATACAATGGCACAATGGAATTATCATACAGCAAATGTTTGATGAACGATGTTGTAAGAGCATCTTTTGATAGGGCAGGGGATACTGCCTCGAGAAACACCTGGCAAATAAAATTGGGAGTTTTCCTTGTGGTGTGAAGAGGCAAAATTCAGACGTGATTTGCCATCCTGAGTTTAGAAGACAACACCAAATTTCCACTAATATCTTGGCAGAGGGCAAGTGGAAACACATTTATCATACAACTGCTGTTCACCTGAGCTTATTAGCAAAAGCTCTGTTCATGGGCATTATTAGAAACCCGTCAGGTATAAACAATACCTGGGAAGTTCAGTGTGGTCAGGAGGTTTGTCAACCAAAATCCTGGAACATTTCCTTTCAGCTCCCCCTTTAACACCCTGTTCCATCTTTCATCCACTACAGCCCTCTTTTTTTTTTTTCCCTGTTTTTTTTCCCCTCCAAGGATTCTTACTGCCCTCTAAAGGCTCCTGATACTTCGATTTCCTTTCTCCTTCCACTGCATTCCCCCCCATGCCCATCCCTTTTTCCCTCTCCTCAAGGTTTTGGCAATCTCCTGCTTTGCTGAACGGTGCAAATGAAACACTCCAGCTCTCCTGCTTTTTCACTCAGGGATATCTGTGGCCAGCAAGAAAGCTGGACAGGGATGTACCCTGAGAGCTCATCAGAAAAACAAGGAGAGGGTCCATCGAAAGACTTGGACTTCATGGTACCCAATTTGCCTGAATTATTTTTTCCTGAAACTAGGCATGCTAGTGTGTCCCTTCTCATTTCCTCCAAACTCATTTATCATTCTTCAGACCGTCCCAGACCTACCAACATGGAGCCTCAATCACAGATGGAAATCTCAGCAGGCACAGCTCTCCTGGAGCTTCACATGGCAGCCCATCCCAAAGTGCAAAACCCCGAAAAGCCACCCCCTCAAAGGGCTGGGGGGCATTTCCAGAGGCCCCCAGTCCCTTCCCTGGCCCGTGGCACCTGTGTCACTCCTGACAGAAGGCTCATCTTTGGGGTTTTAGGGCCCCCAGTGCTGGAAATGCTGCCACCTCCCCAGGCAGTGTCTCCCAGTGCATCGCTGTTCTTATCACAAGAGGTTTTAAACCAGAATCTTTCTTACTGCAATTTAAGCTCATCACTTGTCCTGTCTTCAAGAGGGTGGAGATCTGATTATTCCCTTCCTCTTTGCAGCAGCCCTTTACATTTTTGAGGGTTGTTTTGTTGACACAGACACTTCTCTGCACCAAAAGCACCGTCTGAGGAGAGGTTTATCTCTCCATTGCTGAAGCCAGCATACTTTTGGCTATAATGTCCACTGCCAGCACTTCTATTGTAAATTCACTTTACAAAATGAACTGAAAACTGAAATGAAACCTCATTGAAAAGCTCACATTATGGGAATTTATACTCCCTCTTTGCTGTGCCTTAAAATACAAACAAGACTATTTTTGACTTATGTGTAATTGAAATAAAAATAAGCAGACATAGCTTTGCCAAACGCCAGTGCTGAATACTCATCATTTAGGATCCCAGGAATTATCATCTGGACTTAAAAATAATAAAATTTCAGTGATACATATGAAGCTCTTTGTAATTGCCATCTGGGCTAGGTTCTTTCAGAGCTTGACCTGGGCTTCTACTCACTTCAGTCAACTATTCATGCACCAGAAAATTAGATGTCTTGTCATTTGCTGAGGGCTAATGGGTATGGAAAAGCCAACACATCTATTTAAGGTGGCATAAATGACTCCCTGGAAATGCCTTTTTTTTTTTTCTCTTAAGAGAGTGCCTAAGCATTAAAGGCTTTCAGAACAAAACCCACAGTGGAGCAGGGTGTATTTTCAGACTTTCTCCCCAGTGAAGCAGCATCTTCCCTGTTGGTACACTTGCTTGATTCAGACAAAAGCTGGGATCCTCACATCGTCTCACATCTCCAAGGCCTGTTATAAAGATGACAAACATTAAAATACTCATGACAAATCCACCAGGAGGTCAACAGCTTCTACAGAACATTGAATTTCCTATTGCTTTAAAGTAATTCAGACTGCAAGAAGGTATTTTCACTTCAGTGGTGCTGTACCACCGAATGTCATTGACTCAGGAATATGTTGCTGTTGAGGAACAGCCTGATGGGTGTTTTTTAGCTTCTGCAGGCACTTTCTTCTTACTGCAGAGTTTTAGGAGCTACCAACCCTTCTAATATGAAGTTGCCTACATATCAGAGGAGAAATGGCTGTGCATCTGTTTTACTGATGCCCAAATTCTGGTCGAGTTTCTTCATGAAGTACTGGGTCAGCACATGCTGCCTGCTCTTGAGTGTGGTGGACAAGTTCAGCACACATTGAAGGGTGTCTCTTTCTGAGGGCTTCTAAAGGCAGATCATTTTGAGGCCACAGGTTTGACCTCAGGTTCTTGCCTTGGGACAAAAGTAAAAAGCTGCATGGGGAAAAGGGAGATAAAATCCCCACATTCCATCACTGGTGGGAGCGAGAAAATAATGAACTGATAAGCTCAATAATTATGACTTTGAGAATGGAAAAGTATTGAAAACCGTCCACATCGTACAGAAAAATCTTTCCCCTGATATTCTGTTTTGGAAAACAGCAGCCTACTTCTTCTGAGGCTGTAGTCAGGTGGTTGTATTCACTAATCACCAATGAACATATCTGCATGAACTTGTCTGCTTGTTTTTTGAGAAAATTTATATAATCTTTTCTGATGTGTACTGGCCCCTCATGGAGCCCTGTAAGTCCAGTCCTAAGTGCCAAAATGCCCAATTTTGACCAAAATGGCTTTCATCAACTCAAGAAGGAGGTTGTCCCTGTCCTCTCAATGAAGTTAAAATGTCAAAAAGAGACTCTTACAGCAAAGTGACAGAGCTCTGGCACTTGCTGTTAGTGAAAGGTTTTTAAAATATGTCTTGTCATTTCAAACTAAAACCATGTTTGAGCTTAGCAATCTGCTCCTGGGCTTTCCACAATGGAAAAATTGGTCAGATAAACTTTCTTCTCAACAGATTGCCTTGCTGCAAAAGCAAGCCAGAAAGTAATATTTCATATACATATTAAAAATATGTATTTCTTTTTGGTCATATTTCTTTATACTGTGTTATCATGATGCAAGATGAAAAAGTGAACGTGGTTCAAAAGGTGCTGCTTGGATTCAAGACCTCCCCGTTTTATCAGGAAAAATCCACTGGGGAAGGTACTGGAACAAGAGGATAAAAGAGTAAAAACAGTTGTGCTGAACTGTGTGTGTAGCCTGGCCAAAACAGCTCCTTGGCTAAGGGGTTGTTGAGGCAGGGCTGATGGTTTGCTGCACCTAGCAGGAATAAAACAACCAGCTTTGATTTTCTTGCCCAATGCGTGCACCGCACCCTTTGAAACCCAATCCAACCAAATGAAAAGCTCTGGGTATATTGCCATTTAATAATTGCCTCCTGCTCAGTGAGGAGTGAAGCTTTTTCTTCCCTTTCTTCCCTTTCCTCCACAACAAATTCTCACTAGGATTTTTTTTTTCCACTACAGACAGCAAACATAATTATACAACAGATCAGAACAGCTTACATAATGCCCTTTATAGAAACCTGCCTTACCTCAGAGGCATATTAGCATTTCTTATGGGTTTAAGGGGTGAGGGATTAATTACAGATTTTCAAAATATGCCTAATTACATATTTACTGGTGGAATAAATAATTCACGTTTCATAACTCGCCATGAAATGACTACTTTCTTTTGAAGATTAAAAATTCGAGGCTTGAGGAATGCTAAAGTTCAAATTCTGAATAAAGACTCCTAATCCTTTATAGATCTGCATTTTCCTCACATGAAAAACACAGCAGAAAGTCACTCTTTCACCTGAATGACTTGTAGACCCCTTGAAATTTCTCTCTTGGCAATCTATCAGAAGAAGTGAGCAAAACATTAAAAATGCGATTTGTTCATTTACTTTGGCGCTTGGATAGATCATGCAGGATTTCAGGAAGCAGATAAATTACTTGGGAGCATGAGCTCCCCTGAGTCTTGGTTTTTGCACGGGGACCAGCAGCATCTCTCTGTGCAGGATGGTGTGGGCAGTGGGTTGGAGCCTCCTCCCAAGGCCAGTGTGCCTTTAAATGCTCCGTGGCACTGGATCGTTTGGAAGCATAAATCAACTTGCCCCTTTCCTGACCTGCTCTAACATACAGCCAGTGGATTCCTTCGTTGTGTTTTAATTTAGCCAGAGTTAGCAAGAAGAACATCCCTATAGCGTTCAGGGAATATACAAATTATTACAGAAGAGTAAATAACGATCTTCAGAAAGGAAATAACTGTTTCTGAACGTTTTATATTAAAAAAAAAAAAAGAAAAAGAAACAAACTGCCTTCCACAACAAGTACCACGTTTAGTAGCAACACAGGAAAGAAAGAAAGAAAGGCAGATCCCACTGTCAAGTATGAGTGGTCTTGATTTAGAAGGAATATGGTCCAGTGTTGCTTCTTGTCTATGCTCATCCATGCCAGTCCAGGTATGTTATGGAAAGTGGAAAGGGCAGAAGAAGCACTTAGATCACAAAAAGCAGTAGGATATGGAGAGCAAGAGACCTGGCTAAGTTATCCCCTGGTCACCCACCACAGGGCAGCTACCTGAGAGGCACAGAGAGAAGAGTTCTCCTGGCCAGCCCGTGCTTTCCCCTGCTTGGCTCTCCAGACTTGTGAAGATGCTTATAATAAAGCCAAAATACCTTTCAAAAGGAAAGAAAGATACAGGGAATATTCACAGTATGTAGCAATGGAGCCTACATATCCAGCTCTCAACATTCCGGAAAACAAGGAAATAAACACTGGCTAATAGCATGGACATATTCGTGATTGATTTGTAAATATAAGTCCTTGTGTTTTGGGCAGGTATATGAGAATAGCAATTTAACAAATGCTGCAAAAGAAGAGCTAGGCATAAAAAAGCACATAAACCAAACCAACCCAGTGCTTGGTGAGACTCCAGTCCCAGTTCATGTTTTCTTTTTGTGCCACCACGTGTGAGCTTAACCTTTCTATGCCACACTTCCCTTATGTTATGCACAATTATTTATTTGTCCTTGCATATTAGGTAGTTTTAGTCAAGCTCATTAATGATTAATTGTTTTATTGTCCAGTTGATTGAGTGTTAAGGGTTACCTACTTTAAAAGTTTTTGTATATGCCCCAGTTCAAACAGGTTAATCCAAGTTAAAAGCCATATTTTTCTTAAAATACCCCTGTTGTGCCCCTGTTAAGCGTTGTTGTTCCCCAGTTCTGTCACTTTACCAAGTATTTATGATGTTATTGAAGTTGTTGTATGTTTATTGAGTGTTTATAAAGTTATTTGTTGGATGTTTTGTGATTTTAGATTATCTACTGTGTAGCATTGTTATTCCCGAGTTTTATTATTTTTATCAAGCATCTGTGATGTTGTTAAGTGATGTTTTGTTGGTATGTATTGTTTTCTGAGATTATTTGTTGAATATTTTATGGTTTTGGTTGTCCATTGGAGAGGGAGCCACCCCAGCTAAGGGCGAATATTAACCGGCACAATCCTGCCCTGTAACTTGCA
>VZRO01001508.1:609204-664925 GCA_013397915.1 Daphoenositta chrysoptera | reverse complement strand
ATCTTAGGCTAAAAGAGTCTCCTATCCCTGCGTTCCCGGTTTTCTTTTCTTTCTTTTAATCCGGATCCCGGATTTTTAATTTCTGCTACCGAATTTTAATTAATTAATTTTAATTAATTTCATAATTAATAAATACTTTTTTTTTAATACAAAAATGGAAGCTGTCTTCTGTTTTTGACACCTTACAATTCTTTCCACCTTAAAAGCTAAAATGATAGTGTACAGATTGGTTATTGATTTAATTGAAGCAAGTGGAAAAGTGGAAACCAACTCTCATTACCAATTTGGGAATAGGAATGCTACTTCCATTTTGGAGCCAAGGGTCTGTGTTTTCATACGTTTTACACATTTTTCAGTAGTCTAAAAATCTAAAGGCCTATGGAAAAAAATAGGTGTTTTTTTTTTTTTCTTAGAATAATGCCTTACTTTCAGTCCTGCTTTCAATAACAATTTCCATGTCAATGTATACTTTGAAGCAGGAGAAAATATTCTAGGAAAGCACTGATAAGATTGGTTAAACCTGCAGAGGTGACTTCACTGCAAAATTTTGTCTCTCAAAATTCTCCCCTTTCCCAGAAGAAAGCTCAAACATTTGATCAACGAGAAGCTGTTTCTTTTATTGATAATTGCATATCAGCAATACTTAAGAGTAAATACTTAATTTAAGGTCTAAATTATTCAAGGTAAAATACTCAACATCCTCAGAGTGGAGAGTCAGTGGTACGCAGTGGAAGATGAGGGGCAGATGAGCATCCTTAGCCATAACTACAAGCAGTGAACACCACAGAACAGATTTATAAATGTAATGCAAGCCATTTTAAAAGTGTTCTCCCTCTCGCCCACACAATATTAATTACCTTTGCCAGCTTTTGCTAATTCATTTTCCTTTCACCTCAATAAAGGAACACGGTGCTCAAAATAAGCAGTGTGAAGATACAGCATTAAGTAGCCATGGATACTCCAAAACTGCTTTTTTTGGGGGGGGGGCTGGAGCGGGGAGAGAAAGAATAACACCTATAAGTTATGCTTCCAACTCAGTTTCATTCAGTGAGTCGTGTAAATAAATATCCTGCCAGTTTGGTCCCCATCCCACAGCCTCAGCACAGCAGCTCTAATTTCTCATCTAATAAACAATGCAGACAAGCCATCGCTCACCCCTGCTCTACGCCTCGTGCCCACACGCTTTGGATCCTACCTGGGCAAATATTAAAATGAATATAATCGCCTATATTTTAAGGGTAAAGTTATCTGCAAGGCCCAGTGATTCATGAGCTCCCCGAATGTACATAAAGTGCTTTAGAGAAAGCATTTCCTCAGGGCCTGATCCAGTCATGTTTCTCAAACCCTCTGCAGCTGCCTAGGCTGGAACAGAAAGGTCATTCAGCCACTGAAGGCCAATCCATCACTCCTATTAAAAAAGAAAATACCTAAACTGCTCCACAGGTTCAATTTGTGGATCTGGTGGGGAGATACTGAAAGAACAGCCAAGGTCCCCCTTGCCCAAGGGGGAATGAGGGCCAGCACAAAGCCTGGACCCTTCCTGGGGCTCATTTTGAGGATATGAGCCAGAGGATCCCAGGAAAATCCCTGCCTTGAAGTGCATCTCTTGTCATCCTCTTGTTTTTAACGTGCCTGTGCTGCAAGGCAAGGATCTGCTGTGCTCTTCCTACACCCTGACTTTTCTCCCTGCTTGCCTCCTCTCAGCGTCAGGGGGTTTGGGTTTGCAAAATACAGAGTTCAGGCCAGTCCCACGGGAAGAAAAGCTCATCCCAAAGGACTACAGCTTTGGGATGGAGGGTGTCCCTTTCTCCAGGCTGTGTGTGGCCCCTCCACTGCTCCAACCATGCCTCAGGAGAGTCCCACGGTGACACTGGGGATGGGGAGCGCTGTCACCTCTGTGGAGATTCCCAGGAGATTTCCAGACCGCTGGGAATTGTTCACCAGCCAGGGAAACACACATCTCTCTATCATCCCTTTAGCAACACTCCACCAAGCTGCAAAATTCCCCTGCTCCTCGGGGATTCCCTGCACGCTGCAGACTTGGTGGGCAACTTCAGCCTCGTGAAGTTTGGGCAGCCGAGGCTGAGGGAAGTTCTGCAGGGGCCAACTGAGAAAATCCAACGGGACATTGCACAGAGGATGAGGATGGGGCATTTTCCCACTTTGAACACCAGCAGCTCTCTGGAGTGCTGTGGGTCAGCAGTGAAAGGGGCTGGATGTCACAGCCCCAGCGAGTTCCCTCCCTCCCCAAAGCAGGGGGAGCCAGAGCAGGGACTGACAGTGCTGCTTGAAAAATGTGTTCCAGCTGGTTTCCTTAAGCTGCAAGCTACAGCCCAGTTGTTTGTGATCACAAACCTTCCTAAACAGGCATTTCTGGGGTTTGATAGGACCTGCCTCCTCCAGACACGGAGGTTTTGGGAAAAAAAATGGGAGGGAAGGACAAAAGAAAAAGCGACCTTCTCCTGGATCTCATCTTTTCCATTCGGATTTCAAGCACCAGAATCATTACCAAATAAAATGTCAACTTTTTTCCCCTTGTTCATTAACCTTTGATGCTTATTGTACAGCCATTTTCAGTGCTCACAGGGGATTTGGGAGGCTCAAATCACAGGGCTTTTACTCAGGGCTTATGCACAACTTGAACCACAGTCCAGAAAGGAGGGAGGAAAAGGGAGGGAAAAGGCCATTAGCCCAATCCTGCCTCTTCAGCGCTTTACATCTTTAATAAAGATTGAATTCAGAGAGAGGGGGAACCCCCAACTTAGTAATAATTCCCTTCACAACTTCTACTATAATTAAAAAATAGAGGCAAGGTCATGACGAGTGCTATTGAAAATAACAGACAGACCTGTAATTATAGCAGGGCCAGCTAAACCAAGGGTTAAAGGTCTCTTAATACTCTGTCAGCATTTCCACTATAACCCCTCAGTTTCAGGGGTTTACAGCTCTCACATAAATATTTGCTGCAGGCCAAAAATGGCCCTTCGAGGGGTCAGCAAAAGAAGGTAAATTTTATTTACATATTTATAAAAAACGTCCTGGCTTCGCAGAAGTGGCACGTCCCTCACCAGCACCACCAGTGCAGTTCATGCAGATGAGGTGGGAGACAGCAGTCACGAGCACGAGAGCATAATAAAGGGGTAGGTGGAGGAGTTGGAAATAGATTTTACCCAGAGCAAGTGGCTCCAAATCCACAGAAGCCCCGTACAGAGGCAACAATCTGCAGATATAGAGTATATTATAAAGCTGAATCCTTAAATAATAGGGCTGTATTCCTACCATGAATTATACAGATAATCACTCCCACTGTTCAGCCAAGCATGCACATAAGTCTTCAGAAGATGAAAACCTAAGGCCTTGCTAGCATATTGGTTTAACTTAAATCAGTACTTTAATTGATTTATTTAAGCCAGTGCCAAACCCGGTGTGACTCCCTGATTTCTGATGAAGAGTTCCTTATTTCAGTTTAGTTTAAAAACCCCCATATCTCGATTTTTTTTTTTTCCCTAAAGCATTCCTTCCTCCCCTTTTCCTATCTGTATTTACATGACCCTGAGTTGACATCAGTTGGGTGCTTAAGGATTAGAAATGGCAAACTGGCTATGACCTTTTCCAGGGCTCCTTCCCTTCAGGGACTGAGTTGCTGCCAGTGGTGCATGGCCAGAGCTTCCACTTGCACCCCATATATACATTTGTTTACTGGTTGGGGAACCTAAGCTGCTGCTGCCACCTCTGCAAGTCCTTTTTTTCTTTAAAATTCTTCTAAAAAATTCATGGATAAAAAAAAAAAAAAAAGAGAGGTTCACAAACCCAACGTAACACCATCCATAAATCTCAGAAAACCACATCGACAAACAAAAAAGGTCCTGAAAAAACCAGAGCACAACCCCTTCTTTTATATTGGCATGATATATAAGCCAGACTCTTATTTTTGGGAGGTTATCACACCGTTTTCCAACGTCTGCCATTAGCAATCAAAATTAAGGCAGTTTGATTTGCAGGGGGAGTTTTTCCATTGCCTGCTGGTTCAACTGGACTGTCCTTCTCATGTGCCTGCATCTCTTTAGCCATGGCTCCAGGCTCAGTTAAAGGGAATGGAGGCAGAGAAGCAAGAGCACTAAATGTTCTTGCATCCAATGAAATTAATTTACTGGAGCTTTTTGATGGTCCAGAAGTGAAGAGAGGAAAACCCAAAATGATTAACCAGGCAAACCCTTCCAGTAAGTATTATTTTCATCTGCACCTAAAAATGTCACAAAATAATACATTTCTGTTCCTCTCTAACTTCAGTGTATTTTTCTCAATGTGATTCTAGAGGGTCTTGGGGTTTTTTTAAGTGAAATTATATTGAGAATATATAACTTTTTTTTTTTTTAAGTTTCCAACAAAATATTTATTGTGCAAGACGCAAAAGATAAAAAAGATGCAACTGTTTTTCTTGGTTTGTTTTGAGGTTATTTACTTAGGACCAAGCACCTCATTTTTCTTGTGTAGAAAAAGTAATTATGCAGTCAAAAGAATTATGACCCACATACTTCAAAACATATGAAAAATGTAAAACTTTATTACATACATTAATTTCTAACAAAAGATGTCTCCGGCATCAGTGTAACTGGTATAAGGCAGATAACTGATGTATGGTATATTTGTTGATGTTCCTCCCAAATGGGTTTTATAAAGGCAAACAAACAAATAAACAATTTCTTTCGTTATGTCTCTCTCTCTTGTATAAATTCCATCAGTCTCATACAAAAGACTAATCTTAGAGGAGTGGGTTGTCTGTGGATTTTTTTTTTATTATTATTAAGCTAAAATATTCTGCTCAAGCA
The DNA here is from genome assembly GCA_013397915.1 of Daphoenositta chrysoptera. NCBI lineage: Eukaryota > Metazoa > Chordata > Aves > Passeriformes > Daphoenositta > Daphoenositta chrysoptera. The sequence goes on along the minus strand of VZRO01001508.1, from coordinate 660,096 downwards.
ATCTGTTCCCCATGCTTTCCTTTTATTATCTTTCCATCTCCTGTGTTTCTCCAGCCTGGCAACCCCAGCTCCTGCCCATGGCTCAGGCTCAGCCTCCCTTCCCTGGGCAGCTCCCCCAGCCCCTGATTTCGGGGAGGCTGCAGAGCCAGGATTGCTCTGGACATTCCTGCCCAGCAGTTTCCCACGTGCAGAGATCTGTGCAGTGCTGTTATTTTCCCCCCACCTCCTTTTCTCCCCCCCCGGGCTGAATTTCTGAGCTGGGCAAGCTCATTCCTACTAAATCAGCTGGGCTTGGGAGGCCAAGGCAGGAGTTGTAAAACCGAAGTTCACAGCATCCTTATCTTTAGCTGAGCCACTTTAACTTTCTAACTATACATCTGGGTACCATATCCAAGAGGAAAAGGATGGCCATTTAAAATGTCAAGAATAACTGCAATCAGTTCTCCTCAGTGCCTCTCTTCAAGAAACAAAACAAAATTGAAGTGTGGAAGACAGATTCAAGGTAGTCTTGTCATTTTACATGAATGAAAAAAATGAAACCGCATTTTTTTTTAATGAAAACAATGACCTAATCAAGGAGAGACCTGATCTCCTTCTAACATGTGTGTTTATTCGTCCTTGCCATTTTCAGTACAATATTTTAATATAAATACATAAATTTACTGTATTTAGGCAAGCCTATTCCATTGATAGATGTGACCAGTACTAGAAGTCCAGAGGAAAAAGGATTCAGGGCATCCAACAAATAATACAAATAAATACTGGCAGCTTCTATTTCAGCCATGCAGAGTTATCACACTGGCTCAGCCAAATACAAGCTCCTGCATCCTGATTTAAGTACAATCCTCCTTCAGAAAAGACCATGTCAGTATTTCACAGTGCCTTGACAGGGTGTAAGGACTTTAAGGAGAAGCTTGGCAGCTTCTCTTGGAGAAAAGGGCTCTGCTGATGTCTCCTTGTGGTCTCCCCTTGCCATGTCTGGACACCAAATGGGAAAGCTGCAGGAATGGCAGAACCAAGGCTTAAGATCTTCCATTAATAATGATGATGCAGTTCATTTGTGTCTTGGTCCTCCTTTATATGGCCTGGCCTCAGCCAGGTGTACGGAAGTCTTCAAAAAGCATAGAAATCCCCAAATAAAGTTCTGGGTTTGACCTCACTAAAATCGGCGGAAGTCTGAACTTGGTGTAACCTTGAGGCCCATCTCTAATTGAAGTGTAGTATTTTGGGAACTCAGGACAAAGGGGAGGGAAAGACCTATTTTAAGTTATACCTAACACAGGAGAATCAAAGCAACCCTGATGGTTCACAGCTTTAGTTCCAGCCAGCCTCCCCCAGCCCCTGAGATTTCCTAGGGTCCTTGCTGCCTTTAAAAGCTGAAGCCACAAGTCTCTCTCTCTCTCTCTCCTCCCACTAACCACAAAAAAAAAAAAGCTTTCAGTGTTTCCAACGTGCTCATCACAGGTATCAGGAGAAAAGTGGACTGGTGCCAGGTCTCAAAGGCTTGTTTGTTTGGGGGTGGAAATCTATCCACGTCCATTTCAGGCCTCCATCGGCTGAGCCACCATTTGACACGCCCAGCCCCAACAATCACAGGGGCTCGGTGGGTTAAAAACGCTAGGATTTCATTTTATTGCAGGGATATTATTCATTCCTGGGAAGGTTCAAAAGTACATGCGTCAACTTATGTCATCAGGGTCAAACAAAGTGGCATGCAGAATCCCAGCCAGACTGCATCGGCCGAGGCGTCTGGAGGCAGCACCGGGAGTGAGGAGGAAGAAAAACGCTTTTTAGGATGCACTCTGGATGGCTGCATCCTCTGGAAAGGGAAGCAGGGCAGGAGGTAAAGGATCCCCTCGGAGCTCGCTGCCCCGAGCAGTGTGAACCGAAATCAGGCTGTGCAGATTTCACTCCGAATTTCCCCTGCAGCTCGCCCGGTGACATGGCCATGGGTAAGGCTATCAAACAGCAGTGCCTCCTCGATTGCCAAAACGTGCCTCCAACACACCCAGCGAGCCCACGAGCACACCCAGGCTTCCACAATAATAGCATTAGCTGCCATTAACAGGCTTTAGCCTTGTTTCTTTTCAGTGGAAAAAACTGTTTGACATCTCTCAAGCCCAGGCTGAGCGCTGCTTGACCCTTTCCCTTCCCTGCCTACATTAAAGGAACTGAAAGGACACGAAATAGCTGAGCAGAGAGCGAGCCAGCCCCTCCTCGCTCCAGGTGTCTGTGTTTTACTCAGGGCCCCAAGCTCGGTTCAGCTCATGCAGCTCCTGACAAGCTTCAGCTGGCCCTCGTCACCAGACAGGCAGATCAATTAACAGAGGGATTTTTCTTCCCCAGCTCTCTTCCTGCACCTTTAACCCCTTGTGTGTCCTAACGCTCTGTGAAAGAAGGGCAGAAAGCAAGCGCTAGGAAAAAAAAAAAAAAAAAAAAAAAAATTGCCATTTACAGCTTTTCTTTTTCCTCCAAAATTCCCTCTGCTTTTGCTTTTTCTGCCCGTCTCAGAACCGCACCTTTCTGCAAATGCGCTTCTGTTTGTTCAAAACTTCTATTTTTTTTCCATCAGAATTGAAAGTTTTAAAACTTCCTTTCCTTCTTTCTCTCTCTCTCTTTTTTTTTTTTAATTCTCTTCACATTTTGCAGCCAAAAATATAGTTTTATCTGGGATGAAAAATTCTTTTCCACTTGTTCATTTCACCGTCTCTTTCTCCACTGCACCCATTTTTTCAAACTGCAACATGGAAATAACAAATTTTGGCTAAAGTGGCTGGAGTCTGGAGCTGATGCTTTGCAAGATTTCTTGAAAAGTTATCAGAATACAAACGACAATCTGTGGATAGGAATGAATTAAAAAGAAAGGGGGTGGGGGGTGGGTAGAGGAGCCCAAGGCAAAAAAAAGTACGTTTAAAAACTACAAAATAGAAAACAAATGAAATAATTTTAAACTGGACAAAAGTCAGATGGTTACAAATTGCCCTATGAAAAAGAAACAATGTCAACATTGACAATTCTATTTTGGAATTTAATTATAGCTCCATTCATCTTTGGCGAGAGTGTACAAGAAAGCATATCAAAGGCATGAGAAGCTCCTTCAGCTACAGCAAAACATAATAAATAAATTTAATTACCAATGATAATAATTAGACATTTCTGTGAAAAACAGTTCCCAGAACTACTGAAAAGTATCGAGAAAAATAAATGTTATGGCTAGTACAGGGAAATCCATTTAAATGCACTGATAGCAATAAATAATTTAAAACTGGTGAGGGTTTTTTATTATTTTTACTTTTTGAAAAAACCTTCCTACAGTTCCTTTGGACAAGCCTATACTTTTACTCATACAAATGGATTCTGCCCATCACTTTAGTACCAAAGTAGCACTACAGCAATAATGGCATGATAATTAACTACAAATTAACGTTAATAATTAACAATAAACACCAAGCCACCTGTCAATCTCAGAAAGCTGCAGCAATCCTATACAAAACATCAAATCTAAATGTAAAGGAGCAAGCATTGCTCTTCCTATAAATGGCCTTCACTTGGTGAAATTCATCTTGGCTTTAGCACACACCCTTTTATCAGACAAGAGTTTGAACTCTTCCTTGGCAGAGGCGATAGTTTCCCAGCCTCTTGTCTCTGGACCAGGTGTTTGTACTTTCTCAGGACAGCGTAGAAAAGAAAAAAAGAGAATGAAAAATCCCACACCAAAGTGGGCACGACAGGCGAGGTGCCAGGCAGAGATAAGGGCATTGCCTCTTCTCTGTGCTTCGCAGGGCACAAATTTCCGAGCAAGGGAGGAGGGGAGGGCAGCTGGTCGTCTTCCACTCTGCATGGGGAGTCTTTCCTGAGAATTTGGGAACCAAGCGTTATTTCCTTGGCGGGTGGGTGCTGTTCAGCATTTTCAACAGCTGCCAGAAAACCTGAAGTCATTGCTGACACGGAGTGGGAAGGCTGCAAGCAGTGACGACAGGACACCGATGCACAAAGACAACAACGAGCCAGGGGAAGTGTAAAACGATAACTTTGGGTAATCAGAGCCCAGGGAATGGTTACAGAAGGGGACGACTCTCTCCTGGGATGAGGTGGCTCCAGAAGGAGCACGGCAGGGTGGTCAGCTGCACGTTAGCTCTGTAGCTGCGAGGGTAACTTCAGTCCTTAGGATATTTAAGGGTGGGGGGAAGCCCAGGCTGTATTATCTTTTTCTGTGGCACTGTTGTGACCACTAATGGAACAGTTCTGGTGCCTATGTTTAAAGAGGTTTTTGATAAATTAGAGAGAGGAGCCAAGGGAATGGCTAAAGGACTCGAAAACACTGTGAGGATTAGAAAACAATTGTGAGAGAGGCTCAAGAAGCTCAGACTGTTTAGCTTAATAGAGAAAAGGTTAAGGATTGACTTGACCACAGTATACAAGAACCTTCAGAGGAAACAGAATTTGATGGAGAGCTCTTCAGTTTAACAAAGACGTACGTAAAACAAGATCTAACATCTAGAGGTCAAAGCTGGATGAATTCATGCCAGAAATTAAGGGGTATTTTTTAACCATGAGAGTGCTTAGCAATGGGAGCAATTTACTGAATATTGTGGTGGCTTTGCCATCATGACAGTTTAACATTAGCTTTGGAAAGCCTGCTGAAATATATAGAATCATAAAAAACCTTCAAGGAGTCCTTTGGCCTTTACTAGACAGAGAAGCAAACTAGATAATGGCCTTGCTTCTATCTGCCTTTAGCATTCAAAAACCAAAAATCTATACAGTACATCTAAACACTGGTAGCTATCTTCAGTGATGTGTAACAGTGTGCCTGTAATTTAAAAAGTCCCAACTTTTGGTCTGTTCATGCTTTTAAACTTTTGCCAGGAAACACAGGGAATACAGAACATGACACTCACATGGCACACAATGCTGAAAACTTTCTAATAAATTTGCTGATCCTTTTAGATCATTGCCAATGATAAAAACCAGTGACCTTAAGGTTTTAGTACTTTACAGTGTAAGCACAGAAAGCCAGTGAGAAGCTTCCACTTCTACCTTTTAGTCAGATGATGCCCAAGTTTCAGTTTTTAAATCTGAGCATAGATCCTGCCAAGAATTAATATTGCTGTACTCAGATGGTCCCAGAGGGAAGCTCAATGGGTATAAAATAACAGGGTGTTTTTGAAAGGAGTTGTTAAATGCATCACCACAAACTTAAAAAGTGAAATCTCCAAAATGAAGAATGGCATTATCAGTGCTGACCTGCTCTTAATCCTGCCCATCATAGAATTCATTAAAATATGAGTCTAATGAGAAAAATGTGAGTCTAATGAGAAAAATGAATGTGTTCTTCTGCCAGGCTTTGATAAGTGCTAAGAGTACACCTGTCATTGCTACTTCTTCATCCATCCCTGCAATACTCTGCATGCACAGTCAATTTCTGTGGATTGGTTTCTTGTTGAATCAACCCGGTTTGAAGATGGTGCCCCTTGGAAAGTTAAAGCTGGGATGAGCAGTGCCATGGGCTGATCAGTCCTATGGTCCCAAACATTTGTCAAACGGGATTTAATGAAAGAGGAGTGGCCTTGCTAACGTGCTAAATCCAGCCCGCAATCCCCAGCGCAACAAGAAAACAAAGACATTTCCATCCCCTCTCGTATCAGGAAGAGACACGGGATGATGGAATGATGCGAACATAAAATAATTGTACACCCAGAAGCTGATGCAAAAAGGCTTTGTTTGGAAGGGCTGGAGAGCCACTCACCCCGAAACAATGGGGCAAATTAGCATGCACGCAGCCCAAGGGTGCAAGCAGCACACACACGCACCCCCGGTGACGGATGCTTAGCTCTTGCTGGGAGGTCACCACTACGAATCCTTCTTGAGAAGGCAGCATGTCAGATTTCAGACACTTTCGCTACAAATGGGCTTTTGCAGCTCAAAGGAGGAGAGGGGGGGAGCTTTTCGATCCAGATAATAAAGTCCATTTACATGAAAAGATGCCGCTTTCAATGACATGATTAATTTCGGAAATACCTGGCATCTGAATGAAGCAAAGACTTCAAGAGATGACTGATGATGAGAAAAGATAATTAGGCAAATGTCAAGAGTCAGTGTTTTGATTGGTGACTGAGAGGCTGGTCTGACTAGGTTATCGTATACTCATTCCAGATGGAAATGAAAGGTCTTTGTAGAGAGAGCAGGGTGATCCCTTCATGGTTAAACATAAACTCTGTTTAAATCTAGATCTTCCTAGGTTTTCCTCCTGGGAAGCCCTTCTAGCCCAGCAAGTGCTCTACCTGCATGGTACTGGACTAAGCTCGCCCCGTCTGAATCTTAAGATATTTTAAACATGAACAATTTATCTTGCATTTTATTACTGCAAGGCTAGAGATGTCAGCCTTTTCAAAACATCCTGGGCTGGCTTCTGCCCAGCCCTCCAAAGACAGAAGATAACACAGCCATTTTGCAGAGAGGCCAAAAGACAGCTCCTTTCCCAAACGTGCCCCACGTCCCTCCGCAGCTCCTCGCCACATGCCCAGGGTAGCAGCTGCCACTGAGTGCTGGTGCCCTCCACAGGACAGATAAAAATCCCGGGAGGATGCCGGGGATTCCAGCGTGGAGCAGCCTGACAGGACTGCCCTGTTGGGAGTGACGGATTATCCCCCCTCAGGAAAGGGCACATTCACGAGGCCCTCTCCCCAATCCATCACGCTGCTCCGGCCTGCGCTTCCCAGCGCTCGCCCCTTCCCCTCGCCCGCTGCTTTTGATTTGTGGGACATCCTGGCTTTGTGCAGGGGCGTTTAATCCTCAGCAGGAAAACCTCCAGCACTCCGAGGCCTCGTGGCTTTCCAAGCCAGCTCGGCCTGCCGAGGAGCTCACAGCAGCCTTGGCCCGATCCCTCTTTTGTTGTGCTGCAGGACCTGGCCCACCATCCCTCGAAAGGCCTCTCTGCACAGGCAGGCTCCACAGAGCAACCTCGGACAAGTCATACCCAATTTGGGCAGCCAACCAATGCTGAGGCTGCTATTAGTTAATCTCCACGTAATTTGTTGGAGTGGGCTGTATGAAGTACTGGAAATAATCGTGTCCCTCCCCGCTGCCGAGCGGCAGAGCTGAGGGGTTTGATACCAGAGCGTATCAGGCAGTCAGAGCCAGCGAAGGTTTTATAGCAGTGCATTAGCCAGAGGTGGATAACCTATCTCCAGAGGCTTGGCTGACTGCAAACATATTCTTAGCCCGCCTAAAACTGCTTAGAGCGTGTCACGGAGGTCCCCCAAAATAAAACCTTCAGTGTATTTAGTGAAACCCTACACCCTAAGTACATGTAAGGGCACTGTAAGATACTAATTAGGTTGTAACATAAAACACCGTAAAAAGCAAAGCTTGACGTACCAAAAGGAAAAAAGTTTAAGCTCTGGCCAGCTCTTTCGTGTTAGAGAAATGGATTAAAAATATATTCAAAATAATATAACCCCAGCAAATATACTGGGGTTTTGAATAAATCTGTTTCTCATAGTAGCCCATAGCTGGAAAGGATAGACATTGCTCATTATGGAGAAATTTCTACTTAGAATTGTCTTCAAATAGTAGAAACTATGCTTATTTACTTTTTCTATCAAAAAAATATGAAATCCACTAGCACTAAGATCAGAAAATGATCATGATGATGATACTGTTTAAAACATGCATGTTGAGCTCTCCCAACCCCCCCCCCCAAAAAAAATCATCTTTTTCCTAGGAAATATAAGGGGAAGAATGACACCAGATGAAAATATTGATACTGCATGATGGCATATAAAACTGTTATAATAATAATAATTTCAGAAGGGTAACGTACCTCAGAATTCTTCCCTTGAAATTTAAAACTAAAAGTACTGATCAAACACCTTTCAGTGAAGCACTGGCACAGAGTTAGTTTTTTAAGTTGAAAGTCTTCAGCTCTACCTCAAGAAATAACCTATAAACTATAAAAGAAATGTTCTATGTCTTTTTTTAGCACCTCTAAATTCTGACATTCTCAGTATTTTATGTTTTAAGCTAGTTAGTTGTCAGTCAAAAGATTTTCTCCATATTTGTGGAGGTTCCTTCTTTCATCTGGTGCCACTCAGCTCCATTACATTGTATAAATTAGAAACACTACCTCCTTAGTAATGTTGGAATAAGTGTAATTTTTAAACATTTAAGAATATAATTATTTACTTGCATCATAAATATTAACTATTAACATGAACCATGTGCGAAGTACTGAAAGAAGTAGAACTCGGCATTGTCAAGCATAATTTAATGTATCAAACAAAATTAAGGGTAATTTTAGTTATCTGGAAAGAAAATCTGGGTGAGATTGATCCCAATGCTTTTATTAACACTTCTAATAGTACCTATATACATATATATATGTATGTGTGTGTGTGTAATTTGCATTGTGCCAAAATAACTATAGATTCAAAGATTATCTTGCCACTACCAAAAGCTACCTTTTGCAAAAGCCTGGCCATTTTTGCACGTTACCGAAAGGAATGAAGTGCTAATTTAATAAATATGTCACTAGCTGTGTTTAAACCAAACACCATTAAGGCATGTTTGTTGTTGTATGTGCATAAGGTTACGGATTGCAAACCCCTTGCTAGGAAACAAGCTGCATTTTATCAATGAATATATTCTTTTTGGGGTTTTATGGCTTTGCTTTAATGTGGACGGTCACTTTTCTTCCTTTGTTTGGAAAGGTACAGTTTGTATTTCTTCCCAGATTTAGTATTTCCCTCGAAGGTTTTTGTGATTAACAATATAATATTTTTATTGAGTTATTTCACACACAAACGATGGGGCCCGAAGGGTATTCTAGGTTTACAAGATTTTACTAATAACTATGCTCCCCTTTGTATTAAAGCTGCTAATTAGTGCTTTTAAACAGCTCAACATTTAATTCTTTGAAGGCACCATATAAAGGGCTGATATAAAACTGTTTATGTAGAAGGATATATAAAATAAGAAGGTGTTAAACCCAACACAAATTGAGTGGCAGGGGGTTCCCTAAAGTGCTAATTTTATGTTTGTTTTCGTCTCATTTAAAGTTAAGATGTCTGCATTGTAACAGTGGTGTGTAACATGCTTTACATACAGATTAAGCAAAATGTGTCAATTTATGAGCCTTATTTGCCCGGAGAGGTAGTCACCAGTAGTTCCATCAGTGATTTTATGCATGTGTAAATATATATATACATGTGCTCGTGTGTTTTCACATGTAGGGATCCCAAAGTGTGTGCTGGGTATACAAATTCACGTGAGTGCCCACACACACACGTATTTTGATGTCCATAGTATCTGGTCTCTGTATGTCCCTGTATTTCAGTTATTATGCAAAACTTCAAGCTAATTAATTATGTGAGATCGCTCATTTAAAAAAAAAAATCGAAATATTTAGTTTCATTTGAATATATTTGAGGTTTTAAAGCTACAGTTTGTTTAATTGGTATGGCAAACTGAACTGATTTATACACACAGAGGATATGAGATGGCTGTAATCAAGAAATAAATGACTTGTGAGTTGCATTTTATCCTTCTTTTCTCCAAGTTAATCTGCAAAATGTTTCAGAAATTAATTTAAAAAGTGGGAATTTTCACTAAAAGTGCTGAATGAAAACTGGAAAACTGCTTCTGAAGAAACTCAACATGCAAATCTCCCTTCTTCATCAAAGGCATTGTTCGTACAAATACAGTTTTGAAAAACACTTTAAAAATAATCTCATGAAGTAAATTCCTGAGTTTTACAAGGAAAAGCGAATTGAGAGATCGCTCATTTATCCATCTTCAGCCGACCCCACTTCTTTTCCTGAGATCACCACCACTTTTTGGAGGGGTGGGAATTGTTTTCTGCCATCTCTCCCTACACATCTGTGAGCTGACAGAGTTTTGTGCAGATGTGACCGAGCAGGTTCTGGAAGTGCAGAATCCCACCTGAGCTGAGTGGTCCTGGTGCAATTAATCAGCTTCCAAGTCCTGAGCTAGGACAGGTGTACTCATTCCAGGGCTGACGTGCAAAACTGATGAAAATTTATTTATGCAACCCCGCGGCTGCGCATAATTATGTACTAAATGTAATTTACATACTACCAAAAGTGTCTGATGCAAACATGAAGATGGAGAATGTCAGTAAGGTAAAACTGCAAGAGGAGGTGTAAAAAAGAGAATGCAAGACTATCAGGTAGGATAACAAATACATCACTGTCATCTCTTTAATACTCTATTTTATTGCAAAGAAATGGAGGCTAAGGATTAAATATCCACCCTTTGCATAGAATAGTAAACTTTTTTGAGATTTCCCTTCTTAAAATGCAGTAAGTTCTGTCTTTTCACTTTCAATAAGCAAGTATTAGGCATCAGCATCTGGCTATGCTGGCCAATGTACAAATACATGCTAAAAATAGGCTTTCCCCATAGATAGCAGTCTAAGTAAACTGTCTGCTCATGGCAAGATGATAACGTAAGAAGAATATAAGCAACAGCATCTTTGTGGGTTGTTACTTCAAGAACAGTGTTTCCCCACCATGTTATGTTTATTTGGGCAAGTGTTTTCACTTTTGTAGGATGAATCACTTATTTTGCAACCAATGCTACATGTGTTTTGGTCTGTTTATTTTACATGTATGTGCAAAGGCAAGGGGTGGAAATGGATTAACTAAACTCTAGGTTTTCTTAGAATGATCCTGAGTAAAATCCAGCGTACTTTTTTAAAATTCTATTTCAAAAGGCTTGCTAAAGCCTTACCTCTTTCCCAAAGTGTATGATAAGGTGGCATTGTCAAAGCAGAAGTAGGAGTGCTGTCACTAGTATTTACACCTGATTTATGGCCCTTCACCACACACTGAAGTATTTAGAAATACTCCTTTACTGTTTTGTGTTCAAAATTTGTGAAATTACATATACGATGCTTTATAGTTGCCTCAGCATTATAGCCTAAAATACACCAATCTCTCATTTTCATGGTCTTTTGTTTCTCTATTCCTAAACTTAGCTTCCCCTGGAGAGCCTCTGGGAGCAAGAAAAATTGGAAAGTTGCCCTGACTCTCATTCTGCCCTGACATATGTGTTGGTATGCTTCAGAGCAGCCTAGAGGCAGCTTCGACAAATAACATCTGGCAGTTTGCCTCCAAGAGTTGCATTTATCCTGCTGAACTTCGGGCACACACACCGAGGCATCTTTGGTAGGAGCCCATCACCTCCTTTCCTCTCCAGGCAAGAAGGAAAGGCAGCCACGTCCAAAATGGACATCCTTGAGGCACGTGGGATGTGGTTTTCTTTATGAATTCATCTCACGAAAGAAAAGAGAAGCAGTTATGATGTGAACTCTGGAGGAAACAGAAATGGGAGAGCTGCTCTGTAGTTTCTCCTTTTTTGTAACTTAGCTGTTAGGAAACCTAGCATTGGCATTTTTACAACAGATTGATGGGTGCCACTGGATTTTACTGCACAGTGTCCAAGAGTTATTCACAGGCCAACATTTAGAAAAGTCAAAAATAGTTTGTTTTGTATTTCTCCTTTGCTGGTCTGTGAAGTTACCGTACTGAAGAGTTGCCTCACACTCCTGCATGACAGTACAATTCTTAATAAATCCCACCTGACTGAAATGAATTAGGTCTGGGAATATGTGTTCCAGATTATTAACCAGCACCTTTGCAAGTAACTTACCATCCACATTTATTAAAGATATTGGGTGATAATTTGTGCAGTGTTCTGGATCTCTCTCTGGCCTAAGAATGATGGTAATTAGTGCTCTGAGAGAAGATGTCGCTCGTATGTTTCTCAGGGTGCAGAGAATAGCATATCATTACACTCCTTTTAGATTTGAGATGGATAACTGTTCCTGTTTTTTAACCCTGGCCATCTGTGAGTGGATGGAGGCTCAGAGCAGGTCAGGGGACCTGAGCTCCACCTCCAGCTTTGCCAGCACAGGACTCTGCCCTGCTTCCTTTGACTTGGCCCCTCGTTTTCGGCTGCAAGTGAGAATAAAGATCTTTGGGTTTTGATTTCAGCAGGCACTTGCCCAAGAGGAACCACTAGGTTTTATGGGCTCCGTGGAATAAAAGAGACCTGCATCTTCAGTGCATGGTGCCAGGTGAGGATGTGATGGTGGCTCAGAGGGCTGTAAAGTGATCCAGTAAAGTCATTCCAGAAGGAAGGATCACTCAGGATTCTGCCTGAGAGTGATGCAAGTGACAATGCTGCTGCCAAAGAGCGACCGCTCTAAAAAGTCTTTTAAGACCTTCTTAAAAGATGAAGAAAAGAGTAGAAGATAGTAAACCACCACCTGCATTTGGAGTCATCAGAGAGCAAGTCTTCAAGTTCTAGGAGATAATTTAGGAAAGAAGAAAATTATTAACTCCTGCAGGAACTTCATTAGTAAATTAAATTCTTTAAATGAACTTTCACTTCCCAAGAATTCGCTTCCTCAGAATTCTGCCTGCAGCAGTCCCAAGTAATTGGTCTGCCAGAATCACCCAAAACAAAATGCCTAATAATAATAATAATAATAATACTCAAATCTCTGAGTTTCAAGAGACCTGAGCCACACCGATCCTGCAAGGTTATCTGAAAATCTCTGGCCATCAGATTCCTCTGCTGGAACATGATGTCTTCATACCACTTTCCTGGAAGAGAAAGTAATCTACGTTGCCATGTCTTTATTTTTGTGTGTACTGATGCAGACACATAAAAGGCTGTGATAACAGTACTGTCAGCTGTTTCCTTCACCCCTCTGTGAAACTCCTCCTTGACTTATTTGAAAGTTAGCTGTTAAACAGTGCAATAATTTCCATAGTGCTATTTTGGGGGATGGAAAAAAAAAAAAAAACCCAACTTTTCCCTTCAACATCATATTCCTGCTTGACTTTCATCAAAGAGTTAAACAGCCAAGGGCTTTTAGCATCTCATTTCACTTACACACACAGGCCATTATAACCTGCATAAACAAGGATGACAAGTTGAGATTAATGAAGGTCCCAAAGTGACAGAACAATTTAATTGTCAGAAATCATAGGAGGTGAACTTTGCCAGTGTATTTATATAAGACTGCCATAGTCTAAAAACTTCCCTAATTGATTATGACCAATAAGTAATAACATTGGGAGCAGTTTTCTGGGGTACAAATAAGAAATGACCCAAAACAGTTAATAGTGGTTTTAAGATTCATAATATAAGAATATTAGATTGATAAAATAAATGGCCAATAACACCCTGAAAATAATTGTAGTGTTTACATTTAAAAGTACAGCAGAGAAAACTGCAGCTCTGACAAAAATCAAATGAAGTGGGCTGGCTTTTAAAAATGAATTGCAACTGTCAGGCAGGGAGTGATAGGAGTACAGCAGAGGCAAGCAGGATCCCTGTAGAAGTGAAGTGCAATGCTGATTGTTCTCTCTATCCTTTAGACACTTTAAAACTTATTTTTTTAAAGAATGCTAAAATTACTGTGCCTTTTTTTTCCCAGGAGGAATAAAACCAGTGCTGTGTAAGCAAACACACACACACACACATCACTGATAGTAATTAAAGTGGGGCAAGCCTTTTACTCTCTAACCTTTGAAAGAGTCACCAGGTAATTCAAAACTCAAAGATACAACCCACAGCTCTTTGTATTTTTGAATTCCACATGCTTACTCAGTTGTTGCCTAAATATTGCCTTTGGAGCTCACCTCAACTGGAAGCCTGTTCAACCTGTTCCTTTGCCTTGCTATGATCGTATCTCCTTATTTTTCACTTCCACATACCCTGTCTTACATTCCACTTATCTCTTCTACTCAGGCTTCTCCAATGATCCCAAGAAAATCATCAAGCTAATTTGAATGATAACTCTTAGATAGCTGCAATAACCTCTCTTTTATGGGTTTTTTTCTTCTTTTCTTTTTTTTTTTTCCTTTCTTTTTTTTTTTTTTCCCCAGAAGGTAAGAAACTCACTGTGCTGGCAGTATTACCCCTTCTAAATATAAAGAATATCTCTTCATTCCAGTAATATTTTACTTAAATGGCTGCCAGGGATGGCTGTATAATTGATCTTGCCTTTGAGCAGGAGAACAGAATATATGGCCTATGGAGTTTCCTTCCAGTCTTACATTTCAGTGATTCTCTGATGATAAAGGTAAAAAAAAAAAGGCAGCACTTAATGCATTTCACTCATATCACCTTGTAGCTGTCCCTCCACGTGGCTGAACCAGGCTCATTGCACCACCTTACCCTCTCTGTTCCAACAGCATGTGCCAGCCCAGCTATCCCAAACTTCTTCCCTACACAAAACCAAATTCAGGATACTGCAGACCAAGCTCTGTCTCAGTATCCAGGGCTGCTCCCATCAGATCAAAGGGAAAGGTGAATAAAGCTGAGGCAGAAATTGTCTCCATATGTCATTTGCAGCCTAACTGGAGCTTTATACAATGTTACTGTCACCAGCAATCTGTGAGAACAATCCCAATTTCCACAGGATCTTCCCCTCGTCGTTCTTTTCCAAATCTTAGGAAAAGGTTTTATTTTTCTTCCCCAGGAATTTTTGTAAGCATTTAGTCTGCACTTACTTTTCAACGAGAGTTTGAAAGCTTCAGTCCCAAATGTGTTGCACGCAGTTTGAGCTCAGAAGGAAAGTACCCACATTTCAATTTAGATTAGTTAGACACCTCCAGATGAAAGCTGAGGTCTGAATAACTTTCCTTACAGCTGCTTTGAGCAGGGTTTACACAGCACTAAGGGCAAACTCTTCCAACAAATACATTATCTGCAAGACTTTTAGCAGAGACTCTTGTTTCTGAAAATGGCCAGACAAATAGTTTGTGTAAACCTCTTTCAGACAGCAGATAACTTCTAGTTGCTGCTTGGCTGATGGATTATGAGAAATGAATATCCAAATTCACGAGGTCTTGGCTGGTCCCTGGTGTATCTAATTCTTTGATCAGATAAATATAATTACTTCAAAAAAGAAGTATGTGTCTTGAAGGACTGGGAAAATGAATTCAAAATGTGCTTTCACAACTAGTTAAGGTTATTTACAGAGAGGCTGAGCTTCTGCAACCTTTGTCCCCCTAAAATTTGTTGTGTTTTTTATTTACACAAGGAGAAGGAAAAGGAGCACAAATCCAGCAGCAGAGGGTTAACAAAATGGAGGTTTTGGGGAAGGCCCATATCAAACTCGTCTTGAGCCACGTATGCGTTCAAGACTTTTACAATCATTAAAATCCTCACTGATAACAAAACCAGAGCTCCTTGACCTTCTTACATCACCTCCTGTTGGAAGGTTGGGAGCCCAGCTCGCAGTGGGGTTAGGAAGGACAAGCTACAAACATCAAGTTTTGGCTCTGTAGCTTTTACTTGATAAGTCCAAAACAGTGCACTTTGACAGGCCCTTTATATGCAAGCTTGAAAAATAACCTATTTAGCATTCCCCAGCCCTAGCACATGATTTC
Organism: Daphoenositta chrysoptera; assembly: GCA_013397915.1. Classification (NCBI taxonomy): domain Eukaryota; kingdom Metazoa; phylum Chordata; class Aves; order Passeriformes; genus Daphoenositta; species Daphoenositta chrysoptera. The sequence continues at coordinate 644,665 of VZRO01001508.1, read as the reverse complement.
ACTGGGAAACTATGCAAAAGATACTTTGGAAATAAATATGCACAAGAAATTACAACTCTGTCTGAATGACCCCCTACCTTGGAATGTCTAGAACTGTGAGAATTATAAGGTCAGGAAATATGTACAGGCCTAGTGCCTCGAAAAGTTACTATTCCTTATTAGGAATCTGCACAGACATGGAAGCAGGAGTTGTATAAACTAAAAGGAAGATTTTTTTCCTGTCGCTTACATGCCTAGTCCTTGACCTATCCCATTTATAGTTTCCTTTAAGATACTATGCATTGCAAGTTCATTTGTTTCCTAGCAGTCCTCCAGCAGTGAGATTCAGCTGCAGCCAATACTGCAGACAGAGCAGGGCTATGTAAGCAGAAGCTCGAGATTTATATGCCTGTAAAGTCACAGGTATTCATTTATCACTGCTAACAATTTTGAGCTCTGACTCTACAATTTCCAGGTAAAAGGTATCCTTACTCTCTGTCTGAAAATCTTAAATGCAGACATATAGAACTGTTTAGTCTGCTTTACTATAAATAGGAGGTAATATGTTATTTCAAACAAAAAGCATACCATAAACTACATACTTAATTTTGACAGATTGTGCTTTCCTATATATGGTATGGTCCCGCTGTGCTTTCATGGATCAGGCTCCCATTGACTTCAGCTGTCTCTCCTAACAGTGCAATTCCAAACATTGCCTTTTGTTGTATTTCACACCTTTGGGGTTTTTTCATAATCCTTTTCTCTGCATAAAAGCACTGTATTCTGCAATATCCAATTGTAGGCTTGCACAGGCAGCAGAAAAGCCTCTTAAGAACTGAGAAGTGCTTGCAAGAAGAAATTCTCTCCATTTCTTTTCCTCTCCCCCTACCACTCATATAGTTAGACAAACCATTCTCAAAATTAGGGAGAATACTAGTGCTGCAGATCACCCCCAAAATCTGCAAAAGGAAAGGACTGCTTTTACATTGTAGATAACCTTTCAGCCAACATTCCTCTAGATATCCCCCCAGTTTGCAGTTAAATTGCACTGTGTGTTTATTCTTCTAGTGAACAGGCTCATTATATGATTTTAAAGTGTTAGTGTACACAGCACTGACATGTCCATTACATCCATACGCACTGACACGCAGATTAGAGAGACGTTCAGGTTACCCAATTAACAATTTGAGCTGCATTTTGGAAATGGAGAAGCAGGAGGGAGCTTTGGTGGGAGTATTTCAGTCTTCACACTGGCAAAAACACTGTTTGCAGAATATTGTTCCACCAGGCCCAAAGAGAGGCAATCAGAAGCAGAGTGGGACTGAGGAGAAAGACTCCAGCCCAAACATAAATAAAAAAATGCTGGCTCCTTAAAAAATGCTGGCTCCCAGTTTAACCTCTGAGAATCAAAAAAAACGGGACTGAAAAGAGGAAATGTAGCTTGCCCTCCTGCCAGTGTGAAGTGTGGTCTGCAGGAGGGGTGCAGCCTGCCTTGTCCCTGAATTTCACTGCCACTTCACATCCTGCTTGCACCAGCACTCCTGCTTTAGGCCAAACAGGCCCTTGAGGCAAATATAAATCTAAAATTAAAAAAAAAAACAACCAGGAAACAAACACTGCTATACCAGTCACATGGCCCAGCCAGCATTTACTTTCTCAATGCTTCATAGCTGTGGGGCTGGGGCAGTTTTTGCCACACAATCCCTTTTGATTTGTAAGCCTAACATTGGTTATCAGAGATTGTCGGCTTTAATTAAAATAAACTAAAAATAGTGTAAGAGGTTTTCTGAGCCTTTAGTTAAGCTGAAACCCTAAGTATTAGAGCTGCCAAAGATGTCCAGTGACTTCGAGCATGAAGATTGAAAACAAAAATCTCTGGAGGAGAGATTAGAATCATTGTCTTTGCCATGGCAAACATGCCCCCAACACAAGGGGCTCAAGGCACAATTATGAATTCTGTGGGCTGGGAATATTGCTGAGCACAGGTATAAATAACTCACGTGCTGGGGAACAGCAGCACACCTTTCCTGGTGCTTGGAGATTCCCCTTTTTTCCCTGGTAAGGTCCGTGCCATAAATCATTTCAGGTCACCAGGAGATTCTTCCCTGACTTGGGGAATGAAGCAGAATTCGGAGCAGAATTGAACCTTAAGCAGTTTTCAGAGGAGGGCAGAGCTAAAGGCAGCTCTGGCCCCTTCCATTTTATTTAAAGATGTTGTTACGTGCTTTGACAGTTCAGCCCTGCACATTTAAACATTTGGTTACTGTAGCTTTAGTGAAAGTGATTCTCTCTAGCAATACAAATCTCTGGTTACCAAACATTTACTTTACGCCCTCAAAAAGATAATCTAACAACATCCAGAGTTTTCTGTTTCCAAATGAAATGAATTCATGGTATTCCCTCATGCTATTGTTACAGACTGTACAGCTAAATTTAACTCCTTTATCTCTTGCTGATCTTTCAAATAAAGTTCATTATTGTATCAGGTATGTTCATGGTTAGCAATGATTGTTTAATATTAAACACCCTTTGCCAATAAAGCTCCATATATAATTGACTGTTAAAATCTCGGTTACAGCTGCTCCAGTTATAAAAGCTATAATTAAAATCACATTCAGATTTCCAAGATAACCACTTTGGCCTCACTCACACAGAATGTAGGACTTTGTAACTGTCCTAAGGACCAGAGCAAGACCATTTCTGAGTGAAAGACAGCAGTTCATGTTTTAATTGCTGTCTCCTTTGGGAAGTAGGGGACTGGAATTTCAGTGCTTTCAGGAGTATTTCGAGTCAGTAAAATTCTTCATAAATCCAGATGAGCTTCTGAATAGAGAGACTTAAATGAAAAATTTATTCCACTTTTTTTTAAACTTCCTGCAACGTTTTATAACAATATTTTTTTCTATTATTTTTCCTAATATCAATAATTATGCCTCATACGTTTGAATTGAACTTTGAAGAACATAAAATACATGTATATACAGGTAGCCTAGCGAGGCTGTGGGTGTCCCAACCCTGGCAGTGTTCAAAGCCAAGTTAGATAAGCCTTGAGCAACCTTCTCCAGTGGGAGGTGTCTCTGCACATGTCAGGGGACTGGATGCTCTTTAAGGTCCATTCCAACCCCTTAATATTTTATTATTACATAGTATTTATTATCATATAATAATATTTCAATTATATAATAATATTTTATTATTAATAAGCCCCAATGATGGTATGAATTGTGAAACTTGCTCTGTTCCTTCTGATGTTCTTTTTATTTCTTCTTTCCCATCTATCCCCAGCTTGAAAAAACTTTTGGTTAAATTTATTCATACGTATTTGAGTTTGGAGCAGATGATGGTCTTCTTTTCCTCAGATAAAAGCGATAAAATCTTCTTTTCTTGTGACTTTATCAGATTGCTGACCAAAGACATCACCTTGCTTGGCCATAATGTGGCACAGTGAAAGCTTAGTAAGTCATTACTAAGAACATTGAGATGAGATGTTAAAAATTGCAGTGGTTTAAAAAAAATCAGTGAATTTAAAAGTTAACTTTGTGGCGTGCAGGGTTTTTTTTTGCACCACATAAGGAGCAAATGATAACTTAAACTGTAGATCAGCTACAGACTATAGGAAAATGCAGAAAGACACACCTTCTTACCCATCAGAGCAAAGCAAGTCCTAAATAGCTGTGCCCAGATACTTCATTAGAAACCTGGACCTCTGGTTACCAAAACCTGGAATTTTAATCCTGCAAGCCACAGGAATGGAAAGAAGTTAAATCCATGATCATTCTCACAGCTGATACAGGTGCAGCTCCATACGTTCCTCTTTTATGTAAAGTACCTCACACTAGCTCTCCTCACTCTTAAGGAGTTGCAAAAGTGTGTATTAATAACAGGTAAAAAATCACCACGTGGAAGAGAGTAACAATGCCACTCCAAGCAGCCAGGCTGCCCTGCAGCAGGCTGGGTGATCTGTAAGCAGGGACTTCAAATTAACCTTGCTCTGGATCTATCACCATGTCAACCAAATATTCTCAGATATACACCCCACAAAAATAAATTCAAGTTAACCATAGACTGCATAAAGAAATTTAATATAGTATCCTTCTCCAGTCCTCCATTTACCCTTCCTCTGCAAATATTCATGTCAAAGATAGGCAGGGGACAGGCAAGTACCACAGCACAAATGAAGATATTTTCCCCGGTAATATAACCTTACAATAAACCATTCCAACCAAACTTTGGCAGAATGAGATGTATGGAGTAGACTCTTGTTTTGACTCAGTCAACTTCCTGAAGCATCATCCAATTTTGCTAATATTAACATTACAAAGGACTAGCAGCTGAACTCTTCTTTTCTCCTTAAATAAAGAACACACACGGGGAATCTAAACACACTACACGCTTAAAGGGATAGAAATAAACATAATTAAGAGAGAAGAGGAAATGAATAAAGTTCCTAGCAGAAGACCAGTTCACTGTCACCAGGACCTCAGCTATGGGCCCGTATTTCAGTGTCCACCAGTGTTATTCCAGGCACTTCTACCACACTGCTCTAGTTCACACCCTCCTAGGAACTCAGCTTTTGCACAGCACCCTGCAATTATGGCTGGGCAGTCTTGATGACTGGAGGGTTTCTTACTCAGCAGGATGACCTGAATTATTCCAGGAAAGGATTTCTGGCGTCTGAGATCCCCTCTTTTCTCCTTGTGCAGTGTTGATCCCACTGGGGCTGGCTGAAACTTTGTTTTCTCTTCATTCACCTGTCGAGCCCCTGCCTCAGGGGACTGACTGGGGAGGCTGTGTCACTGGTACCCCTCAGAAAAGAGGAATTGCCAGTTTTTGAATGGCTCCACACTGGGTGCAGTGATTTAGGAAAGACTTGCTGATATGCAGTTATTCTGCAATTGCACCCTTATGTTCATCTCTTTTCAAGTGAGTGGACACCACTGTGCTGCTTCTGAGTTTCCTTGCACTTTAAATTTATGCCCAAAATCTTTATTGGGTTGAAAGCAGTTGGGTGTTTCCATACAGAAATAGAACCCATTTATTTTTATGAGGGTGATGTAACAGATTAAAAAAAAAATAATATTATGTGGCACTTCAGAGTGAAAATGAACTTGGGGTAATTCAAAACAACAACCTACAGAGTGCTGACCTCCAGAGGACCTGCCCTGCACCTGGGTACAGAAATCAAGCAGGACAGTGCTGGGTTTGGTAGCACCCATCTCATTGCACCATTACAAAGTGCTATCATGTCAGGTTCAGCATTTTTGTTGAACATGCACAAGGAAAGCTGTGCATCCTGGTGCACCCCGGGACGCCAAAAAGGAAGCCAATTTCACACCCAGCCACTCAGGTTTCCCCCACACGTCTGTGGTGAGACTTCGGGCTCTGAGAGCCTGACAAAGCAGCTTTATTCAGTGGCAGGTCTGAGCCTCTCACCATTAAAACTGACCTGCTTCTCCCCTCCCCATCTAAGGAGGGAACACATGGTGTGATGTTTTAATGTCATACAGGGCTCCCCTCCTTGCATCTCCTTCATTCCACAGCTTCTCCTATCTGGCACCAAAGCCTGATTAAATATTAACACGGGGTGGGTCCTATTATTTCCTGGCTTCCAAGAATCCATTGGTAAATTGAGATCTAGCTGCTAAAAATTTCTGACACAACATAATTTGTATTGAACCCCCTTCTCCATGCCAGAGTGCCAGTGTTAATAAATCAGGCTGTTCACATTGAATAAATCTATTTAAATACTTATGAAATATTAAAGATGCATTTGGGAAAAGCCTCTAAGGTGATTGTTGCACCCATGCACCTCACAGTAACTAATTTATTAAAGAGTTTGCAAACCTGGGAAGGGAGGGAAAGAAAAATGGTTTCATAAACCAAGAGCAGAAGCCAATTTTTCAGCTCAGATGATGAAAGGAAGCATGCATTTCTAATCAAAAAGACAGATACGCCTTTTCTCTCCCACCATTCCCTCAACAGCAAAGTGCCTTTTCATCATCAACAACACTCCATTCCTAATGTCTGCCGAGGCCTTTCTGCACCTTCTCCATGCACGGGTAATGTACACACAGCATCCCTTTGAAACAAGAGCCCATTAGCCGAGGCAGACTACCTTTTCACATGAACTCCTTCCGTTGGTAGTCATCAGCAGAGTGCTAAATCATCCCCACTGGGCATGCTCACACCATGGCACGGGGATAAACACATATTTAGAGCCACAGAATGAAAATTGCTTTTCTACCTTTTGGAAGGTTGGGTTGGGTTTTTTTTTGGTTTTTGTTTTTTTTTGTTTTTTTTTTTTTTTTTAGGAAAGAAAGGTCATAAACTACACAGGGAACATCTAGCTCTCCTCTCTCACCCCCTTCTCCCCTCCCTTAAATACAGATTTTTTAACAAATCCACTTTTGCTTACAGGCAGGTCATCTGTAATTTTAGACCTTCAACCACCAGCCAGTCCCCTTTAAAGATTACATAGTAAATGTGACCATAAATTTGCCCCACAATAAGAAACAAGTTGGAGCATGCCCTGCAAGAGGGATTTACGTGATTGTTTTCCTTCCAGTGGGTGTGGTGAAGGGATATAGAAACTGTCAGCAAGAGCAGCAAGCGGGGTGATACTTCACAATAGCTACCTGAGTAATGCAAGAGAGATTAAGCCTAAATTGAGGACTGCCATTTCAGAGGACAATTAATTTTCAGGCTGTTGTAAAAGCTCTGTTGACATTTCTCAGCAGAGATTTTGCTTCTCAGTAAGGGTTTAAAGAGCTTTATTCAACAGAGGCTGTGGTGCTGCTGCCTTTCTTTGGGCTAGGTCTAAGGGGTTTCCCCCTAGAAAAGCTAATTTCTCTGACATGCAAGTAAGCTTCTGTGCATTTTGTCAAAGCTGACTTCTAAATCTTCTCCTGAGAGCCCATCTGAAACTCTTGACAGCTGCTTTTCCATAGGCATCTGATTCAGGATCCTGATGCAGTTGGGGAGACCAAAAATGAAGCAAACAAACTATAAGCATTAGCCTCCAACCCTATTTGGGCAAGGGTGTGCTTGACCCTTTTTCTAGACCCTTTTTCTAATCCCAGCAAGCACCTCGAAGCACAATGGGCTGTATCTAAGTATGGGAACTGTGCTAAACTCCAACTATGCCGTGTGGGCAAAATGCTTTTCTGCATGCTCAAGCCATCCTCCAAGCCAGTAAGGAATTTTACCACAAACCGTGGTGGTTCGTGATGATGGTTCCAGGTCCACAAAGAGAAACTCTGGCCACTGCTTATCAAAAATGCCAGAATTCCCTCTTGTTTTGGTGACAATAATATCCCGTTCAAGCTCTACAACAACAGACTAAGATCCCTAAAACTATTTGGCCAACACGGCCTGAGGCATGTTGTTTCTCCTAAAAGAGCTGCCTAAGCAAGTTGCTGGGCATCTCAGTGAATCCAGAGACAAGAAATGAGGGACCTAAACTTTGGAAAAGGTTTTCTGCTACAGTGAGACCAGTAGGAAATTCCAGATCATGGTACCTGGCCGTAGGCATTCCCATTGGAAGTGGCTTGCCTTGATGCTGGGTTCAATTTATTACCAGTGACAAATTGCCTGTCCAAACGCAGCTGCTTTGTGGGAATATACAATTGTTTGTGTACAGAGACCGACGGATGAAAGGGTTAATTATCCAACAAACTCAGGCAGAAGGAGAAAAAAGTTTAAAGCCCAGGGAGGTTATCATTGCCTTTTTGCACAGGCTGGTTTTAATCACTTTCTTGTACCTCTCCCTGACTTCATTTATCAAACCTTCACATAAAAGTTGCAAAGTGAGGTTATTCGGCGGATACATCCATTCATCTCGGGTGATTGACCAGCGTGGTTTGCAGTACAAGCCAACCTGGGTGATGGCATTCCTCCTGTTTTCATTGCACAGCCTGCTTTCATTTGGTGCTGTAATTCTGTTTTCGCAAAACCATAACCAGGCAGGCTGCAGATCCCAGGTTCCAGATTTATTTACAAACACCCCTGACCACCCCCTCTGCCCTCTGCTGTTATCTGCCTTGTGCTGCTTTGGATCTCACCGCCAGGAGCCTGGGCTGGATTAGCACGAGATAGGAACGAGATCCAATCTGACCAAGGGGTGCAATCAACCCGTGCTGCCACCCCTGCTCCCTGTCCTCCGAATAAATCCGGGTCCTGCCTGCACACAGACATTTCGTGGGAAATGCTGCTTGGTATTTTGTGACTTTGCAGGAGGGGTGTGGACCTCAGGCAGGTAACAGAAGTGGGTAAGCTGCCACAGCAGGCAGTTCAGGAGATTAATGAACAGGGCACCTATTTTTGAGGCTTCTCAGGAGCTGGGGATCAGCATTTCTGCCCCTCCACCAGATGGGCCATTAAGGTGGATGAGGTAAATTATAGATACTCTTACTAATCAAGGAAAATATATATGAGTGAAGAGCAAGAAGAGAGCAACTGGTCTAAACCTCTCTGTATTAATGCAAATAAAACCATTTTAATTTTAATTTCATCCACTGGTAAGGTTTCAAAGCTGATCACTAGGCAAAATATGATAAAAACCTTTATCCTGCCTTTTGTGGGAATAAAACCACCAGAATCTGGATCCTGCTGGTTACTAAACAGCTGATTCACATCTAATATTAAAGGCTGGGGGGTTTTAGTGCAGCTCAGGAACTTCAGCTGGGGTAAATCAGCATATTGATGGCACTGAGTCAGTTCACACCACTCCGTTTCAAAACTTGAAACAAATTATTTCAGTGTATTTCCTTTGGAAAATGTTCATCTAGTCAGAAAAACCCAGCCAGTGATTATGTAAAGTTCCTGTCGGCACTGTTCATCTGTAGTCACTTTCTAGAAGAAAAGTCTTTCAGATTAAAGTAGCATTTCTAACCAAACAACCTGGACCAGTTTGGGTGAAAAAGAGGAAGGGCAAAGGTGCAGAATGGCCGACCAAGTCTTTGTTCTGTTTAAAACATTCCAATAAGTTTTCAACCACAGAATATGGAAACAGAACCGATCACAGGGGAAAATGCAATTAAAATACCTTCCTGCATTTTGCAGCCACAAAATCATTGGCAAATCACTGTAATTTGGCTTTGCTGAAGTGGAGGGCATGAGTCAATGCACCGGTGAAGAGTTTCAGCTGAGTTCTTTCCAAACGAATAACCTTGCTCAGGGACAGTTCATGACCTTTTGTACCTTCCCTGATTGGCACTGGGATCCACAGGTGATTCCTATTACTGCTCCTCACTTCTCCTGTGGTGCTGAAACCTTGAAGAGACTCAGATCAGCCACTGTGGGTGTCAGTTCAGGCACAGCAAACTAAAACTGAAGCTTCAGGTTGGTAGAGATTCTGCCATCACTGGTTTTAGCTTTAGGGTTGTGGTTTTTTTTTTTGTGTCTCTTAATAGAATGGTTTTGTAGATTAGAAATTAATTTTGAGCAAGAAGAGCAAGGAAATCCACCCAGCCTGAAGCAAGCAGAGCCTTCAGGTGAGTGTGGGCTTTCTTCAGAAGGGAGTTCATTAGTGGTGATTTGTGTGACACTGATTTGTGTGTCACTTGCCTTCCATCTGCTTTGTCTGAGTCCAATCCGAACTGGAATTCAGGTAATAACCACAGAGGGATTCTCGTTCATTTTTTCATCTCCTTCCAAATTCCTGGCTTGCAAAGGTAGTTCTTAGATCACACCTCTGACTAAAGTTTTCACTATTGTTTGTGCCTGGACTGAGATCAGTCTTCCTGAGAATATTTATTCTTTTGTGAGTGTGTCTCTGTGTGTGTATTGAAGTTGAATATTAAGATAAAAAGGAGATTTTGGTGATTTCTCATCAAAAAGCTGAACATTCCCTGAACCCTCAGTGACCTTTTAGGTGATGCTTTGGAGAGTCTAAAATCTTCACCCAAGCCAAGGCTCAAGACGATGGAAGTTAATAGCATTAGATGCTGAGAAAGCCCTAGATGGGGTGGAGTGGAATTATTTGGTAATAGTTTTAATACAATTATGAATTGGAAGAACTTTTTCAGGCAAATTTCTTTCTCTATCTGACCTATAGCAGATGTCAGGATTAATGCAGACAAGTGCAAAGTTTTGTTCTATCCTGGAAATATTTATAACAGAGGCATATTTTAACTAAAAGCTAATTAAAAGGTTTTTAGCGGGAAGATTAGTAAGGTTGCCATCCTGCTGACATGATCATACCTTGTTATTACAAATGTAAATTGAAACTTTACTCTCCTGGATAGATGAGAAAAAGGTTTTGCTGAGTAGTGTTTGAGACAATGAATGTTGGGACAGAACAGTAATGAAGAAATGATGAATGAAATTAAAGCTTGGCAAGAAAGAAAAAAAAAAATTGGTTTACTTCTCTCTAAATTTTTGAAAGACACATTCTCCAGATGTAAGGAAATGAATCATTAGAGAGTAAACCTGACATTATCCCTGTATTGAATCTGAGGAATGAAGCAGGATTCATTCAGGGCTGCTTTTTCTTTGAGGATGGCAAAGATTAGCTGATTTATATGAGAAATTTTAAGAGATATTCTTTCCCCTAAGATTTCACAAATTCCCTTGTTTCAGGATAAAACTCAAGTTTTGTGGGCTTTTTCTTTGGTTTTCTTTTCTTTTTCCATTACATGGCATTATAAATCAGAACTTCTAGAAGATATTTCAAAAATTCAGAAGTCTGTCAGTTCATCATTATAATCAGTGTAACCTTTCTGCTGCTTATTTCAGTGTATTAGCCCATTTTATATTTCCATGTTATATCTATATTTTTAAAAAATAAAACAGGAAAATAAGAAGAGCCCTACTTGAACTTTACCCTGTGACGCAATATTTCTTTGTTTGTACTCCAAAATTTTATAGGCCTTCCGTGGTATTGTGCCTTATTGAAAACTCATGCTTTATTTGCTGTTCATTATTATCTTTTCAATATTTCTGCTTCTTAGGATTTCTCATGCTCTTCAACATTTGTTTCAAATGATTTACTTTCTGCAAAGGTATGCACTTGCATATATGCATTTTTGAAGGCCACTGGCACAGTGCTATTATCTATCAATTTTTGTAATTCTCTTGGTCTCTCTCATGAGCTGTTAGCCAAGAGAGATGTTTGCAAAGTGTATTAGTTGAGAGTCTGTAATCTCAAATATCTGGCATGTATGGATGGTGCAAACAGCCTTAAAGACAGGAGAAGGTGGGCTTGAACTTTCATTTACTTGTGAAACAGCAAAAATTAATAAATGGATGAGGAAAACAATCTGTTCTGAACACATACGATACTCTGCTAAAGTTAATCCTAGAACACAATGCTGCTGTATTTTTAATGCACTCGTGAAGTTTCATCTGCAAATTTCATTAATACACTCCTGTAGATCCAGGATGGCTTCTCCTCAGGAGTCTCTACTTTCTGGATCATAAAGTTGTCTTCACTATAATTTAGGAACCTCTGCGATGATGCATGTTCAGCTGTATTTGTTACTCAGCAGATGTCTGGGTAGTTAAATTCCTCCATGAGCCTTTATCAGTGCTTCTATTCTGGGATTCCCAACTGGTTCAAGATGTATCTCTCCTACCCCATCTCTCCCAGCGCTGCTCAGAAATCAAAATGTGCAGTTTGGGTCAGGCTGCTTCAGTTTGGAGCTGGAGTGGCTGCTTGCCCTGACCACCTCCAGTTTTGCTGCTCAGCTTTTGTAGGTTCTGGAGCCAACCCCTTGTTGGCTGCTGCTGGAGAAGGACCAAGTTATGGGGGCAGCTGGGGACAGGTCCCACTCTCGTAACTCTTGCGAGCATCTGCTGCAGTAACTCTCACTGCTCTTCCTGTGGGGCTGCTCACACATAAATTTCAGCAGCACCTGCTGCTCCCGCTGCTCCTTCATATATTACAGCTACAACAGGAGCCCAAAACCAGCTCAGAGTTCATTTAAGCAGCCCCCTCCCCGACAGAACGCACTGCTTCCCAAGCTGCCCCTTTTGGGTCTGGTTTCAGTGACACGGGCGTGGTAAGGAGCTCTCGACGCTGAGGGCGAGCATCTCTTCAGACCCAGCCCAGGTTCTTCAGCCATCCCACTCCCCAGGTCACCTCTCGTCTTGGAAAACCCTGCCTTGCTTCCAAGGACTCAGCAGGATGCATTTCACCCTCTGCCAGAAGGGCCAGCACCCAGCAGCAGTGTGGGCAAGTTTTGGGTAAATGATACCAGCCTGCTCTATTCCCTTAGGCTGGGAGAGCCTTCTCTCCAATGGACAGTCAAAATCATAAAATATTTAACAAGTAATCTCAGAAAACAATAGACACCAATAAAATATTACTTAATAACACTACAGATGTTTGACAAAAATAATAAAACTCAGGAACAACAATGCTACACAGTAGATAATTTAAAACCACAAAACATCCAACAAATAACCTTATAAAACACTTAATGAACATACAACAACAAGATATCATTCAATAATATCATAAATGTCTGGTAAAGATGACAGAATTGGGGAACAACAATGTTAAACAGGGGCACAACAGGGGTATTTTAAGAAAAGATGGCTTTTAACTTGGATTAACCTGTTTCAACTGGGGCACATACAAAAACTTTAAATTAGGTAACCTTCAACACTTAATTAACTGGACAATAAAATAATTAATCATTAATGAACTTGACTAAAACTACCTAACATGCAAGGACAAATAAATAATTGTGCATAACAGGCTACTTCCTTGCACTACACACTAAGGAGATTTCCCTAGAGCTGTTTAAAGAATAAGGTAATAATCTGATTTGTCACTAGAAGTTCTTAATCTGTGTCACTTTGATTCATAATATTAGTTATTGATGAATATTCAGCCTACTACCGGGTATTTGTGAAAACACTCTCAAACTCTCAGAGTTTAAAGAATTTTAGCCTGAATGATATTCACCCAGGAATTTACATGTTGCCATTCTACCAGCTAGAAGTATTTGTCATTCAGAGATCAGAAAAATCCCAGCCATTTTTCAGTTTTCTGGGAAATCAGAAATGGATAAACACAGTCAAAATAAATGCTTTGTTTTGAGTAATGAAAAGCAATAGTTCTCCTTCTACATTGGTCATGTAAGTATTAAATTTACGGGTGTCAGAATTGGTTTGCAAGTTGTTACTTATTAAAATGAGGATTATATTTCCACCTCCCACCAAAGGCATAGATAAACTCTGCTGTAGTTTCAACTCATCCTGCTCTGCACTGTACAAACTGGCAAAGTTGCTCCTCTGGCACAGGAAGTTTTGACTGTATTCTAAGCAGTTTTTACTTTGTCTGAAGGCAAAGTGCTTCCTTCTCCTGATGAAAACGGGCAGGAAAGGAAGGAGATGAGATAGCATCATTTCAATACCAGTTTGGGGGTTTTTGTTCCTCTGTTAATTTTTCTCCCCAGTCATTTAGATTATGCTGATAAAAGGCAGGGTGGGTTTCAGGGCACTGCTTGCCATTTAAAAAGAAAATAAAGTGCAACGAAAAAGCATTGCTTCTTCAACAACTGAGCTGATCTTTGCCTACACCCCTCACCAAGAATCTGACTTCTTATGGCTAGCTAGCAAACATAAAGTAAAACACCTGTTTACCAGACACAGAGCTATGTGTCTGCCATTGCCAATCCATCTGTGGAACATAAACATAACTTTCACCAGCTGCTTCTTTTAGCATGGGCTGGTAATGGAAGCCATTATAGAGCATATCAACAACACACTTTCCTAATAATCATGGGCCAGAGCATCACAGGGTGTAAATTGGCAGAGCCTCACAGAAGGTGATGCTGATTTACACCATCAGAGGATCTCACCCCACTGTGTTTGTTTTCTTCACACTCTTCTCCTTTTAGCACCCTTATTTTCCCAGTTTCTAGTTTATTTCTGGTTTGTTGTTTTTTTTTTTTTTCATTATAGTTTACTAATGAGGCAACATGTTGTGAAACAATTCCTGGGCCAGGCTCAAGCAGTAATGGATAATTACCTTGGGTACACACAGCCTCAATATTAAGGACTCTAAGAAAAACTCTGAAGATTCAGAGGTGTTACAGTGCAAAGACTCCAACTGGATTTGGGCCAAATGCCCCATTCATATCAACATCCTCAACTCTGTTGACTTCAGGAGAATTATGCCTGCTTTTGTTTGTGCAAACGTGCTGAAGGTGGTTCACAAAATCGTGCCCAACCACGTCCACTCTCTTTAGATTTAAATTGAACTTGAAATCTCACAGTGCAAACAGCAGATTCCTTTTTGAAGGCCAGTGTGTTACGACTATAATTAAATTGCTGATAGATCTCCTTATCTCTCAGGCTGCTCCAGGATGCAGTAATGAGGCTCTGCTCTTGACAAACATCATCATACCTCTTTCCTTGTGCCACATCATTTAGGCAGGTCAGGATCTTGATGGTGACCCAAGACAACATTCATCCCACGACCAGGCTGCTCATTTTCCTTCCAGTGAGAAGGGCAGAAAGGCCTCAGGACTTTTTGACTCTTCATTTTCCAGTTAGAAGACAACCTGAAACTCAGAAATCAAATTCCATTAGTATGTGAAGTTCTAAAATGGAAAAACTTGTACGTCTTTAGAGGTGTCAAATATGGGGACACCCATCCTGTTGAGTTCAGCCCAGAAATGGTAGCAGGCCCTGAGATTTACCATTGGAATTCACTTTCCTCCTGGTAATTTTGTGACATACACTGAGTAGTGCTTTCTAGGACTCCTAAAATTGCAAAAATCAATGCTTACCTCTAATATATTCCGACTTGAAGTGTGCAACCTTATTTAAAATGCACTGCCAGAGCATATATTTTCATGTATCGTTATGTCTAAATGCATGATAACCAGGTTGAAAATCAAATTAGCTACGTTAAGGTGAATATTACAATGTGACTACTACCTGCTGTGCCACGAATGAATCTTGTAAACACAATCACATCTCTTTCCTTCTCTCTCTCACACACTGAGGCACATGCACGCCCTTGCACAAGAAAAGAGATTCTTCACCTTCTGCCATCATATTGTCACAGCAGCTCATGTTTATTGTGAATGACATCTTCAGCTACGACTCAGCATGAGCTCTGGTATGCTGGAGCTGAACATCCTACCAGGAAAATCAGCAGTGACATTAAAGTTGTTTCATGAATAATGAAAAAATAAGCATCACGTTTACTGTAGGTACACAAAATGCTTTGTTTAACTAAAAGCATTTGCAGAGAATTTCCAGGTCTCTGAGGGTAGATACATTTTATTGACTGTGGATGGAGAACTTCTTTAGATGGAGCTTTTTTTCATTACAGTTGTAATTTTCTCAATTATACAAATGAGAGAGCATGTGATGGGTACTATTAGCAGGATACAGACTTCTCTTTAGAAAACTCTAAACTCTTAGAAAATCACAAAACAGCAAATCCTCAGTGCTGGCAGCTGTGAGTCTTTACATTTGTCTCCCAAGTCCAAATTTGTGTAAGAACAGTTTTAATCATTTACAGGGGCAAAATGGCTTCAGAGACAGTAACAGAATTACATAAGTGTATAAAGCAAAGGAGAATTCAATTTTCTCAATGCCATACAAGGCAAGTTTATTCCTGGACCCCAGCAAAAGACACTCAAGACACGACTGCACCCAGTCCAGAGTTTTGCTGGCTGAACCCGTGCGAGCCTCTGCCAGCCCTCAGAAAGTTCTTAATCACAAAATTCAGGGAGAAGAAACAAGCCTTCTTTGAATTATGGGGTTATGGTGACCAGAGTTTTATATAAACGTTGTTTGCAGTGGGAAATGCTATATTTTGTCCTGTTAAGGACTGAGCAAACACACTTTTTGCACGGCAGTAATGTGTCAGGCAAAAGGGAAAACTTTCAATGATTTCAGGCTTTGTGCTAGGCTGAAACTTGTGATCCTAAAATGTAACAGCTTTTAATGGAACACAAATATACTTGGTTCCAGAAGTGGAAAAGGGTCTCACTAACAACCCTTAAGTAAAAAAAAGAAAAAAAAAAGGGCTGTTATTCCCCATTCTTTGGAACGTTTTATCCATATTCATAGCAAGAACCCTGAGAAATGTTCCCAAGTGCCAAAAAATATGAAAACTAATACCAAACATATTGTCAATATCCTACTAACTATTAGTCATGAACTTATCAGCATGGAAATACTTATTCTCAGTAGAATTTTCTGAATGGCAATATGGCAACCATAAATAATCAACTTCATAAGTAGTGCAACTTTAAGTACAGGCTTAAAATTAATGATTTAAAAGACCCATCTTCTCTCTCGAGGAGGGTGAATAGATTTGGTTTCTACCTTTCACTGAGGTGTGAAAGGCACAAAATTGGTCTTTTCCATAAACCTAGGTCATCAATTATTTATATCAACCAGTATATTTTATGACTTCTTTCTTGTGAATTCAAGTTGCCTGTATTTCCTATTCATGAAGAAGTGCTTGTTTCCTGTTTAAAAACACACATGTATTTACTCCTATTCATTTAACAACATTCTAAATGGCAGTAACAAAAAACAGTAAACAGAAATAATCCACCTAATTAGAGCCTGTACACAAAGCCTCTACTCATTCTTATCTTTGTCTTTAAGCAAGAAGGAAAACTAAGAGCATTTTATTTTTCTTTTTGCCCTGTGCCAATGCTTGAAGAAAAAAAAACAAATAAAAAGGAGATAAGTCTAAGGTATGTTAGTTCTTTAGACTCCCACTGCTGTCAGGTGGGCTTGGGCAGGTGGTTTAGAGCTTCTCCTTATCCTGCAAGGATAAATCACAACCTGAGAGAGGGCCAACATTTAGATTTGGCATGCTGGAAGAGGTGCATCAGGTATCCCCTGACAGACAGGCAAAAGAATTAAAAATAAGCAAGTCTTTGAGCCAATAAACCCCATGAACTAATGGGGAATGTGTCAGTCAACAGCAATGCAAGCTGTATTTCTCTCCGTTATACAAGAAAGGTAAAAGTATTCTAGTAGGTCACTTAGTTACTTCAACCAGATGGAATCCAAAATGTTCAGAAAATTAAAAATCCATTTATTCCTCCAAAGTTGCATTCCATCTGTTTTCAGACGTTTATGGAATCTTTTTGCATACAGGATATGGCAACCACTGGTGCCTTGGAAATATTTCTCCCTCGTGCAGCTCACGGAAAGCCAGGCTGGATAGGGACAGCACTGAAGAAAGCCATTTTATTCAGGTGCTCCAGCTTACCTTCAAAATCTAGGAAACTATAGTTTTGTTTTAAACAAAGGGATCATAAAATACAGTGTATTATCATCCGCAAAAATGCAACAGGAACTTTAAATCTTAAAAAAAGAGAACCAAAACAAAACCAAATCAGGCTAATCCTTGCTCTTTCCACCTTGAAAATTTTAACTTTCCTGCCAGTCTGTTTCTCATTTTCAGCTTGTGGAGACAATAAGAATGATTCAGATGCTATGAAGGAATGTAGCCTGGCATGTAGTGATCTCCACCCTGAAGATAAAAGTGACAAAATTACCGCAGGAGTTATGAGCTCTAGCCTTCATCAATCATTTCTCAAGAAATATTTTATTTCATTCAACTACACATTGTGCCTAGATCTAACTTGGGTATGGACCCCTTCCTCCTCTCCTTGTTCTCAGCATCTTCAGCTTCCCCAGATGGAAGGATATCATCTGGCATGCAGGCCAGATTTTCTGTATATGACACAAACATCCACGTTTCCCTTTTCCACAGGACCTTCTCTTTGCAGTCAGTGGCTCATGTGATAACTCACTACCAACAAACTTCATCGTGCTTGGTGCAGGGAGTGTTTTATCCCCCAGGGAATCTCGGCCATAAGTACAGGGCTCTACCTCTGTTGTCAAGCCTTTATATTCCCATTTATCTCCTGATTATCCACGCCTCAGGTTAAATCAGCCCCAAATTCTGGGCTGGAGCTGAGTGCATGCCTTTGAGGTGAAAGACATCCAGCAGGTAATTCTGTCCCAGGGCTTTTCTTACAGGGCAAAACCACACCAGATTTCGTGACCTTAAAGAGTCCTCATCAACAGACCCTTGCACCATGAACACCCTTCATGACCAAGGCCCAGATTACTTCAGACCATGTGAACGGGGGCAGGAACATGTCTTAAATTATCTACATCTGCATTTTGTTCACCTCCCCAAATCATCACTGGCAGGGGACTGTCACATGGAAAGAGAAAGCACTCAAAAATCCCAAGGCAGCAGATCAAAGAGCAGAGAACTGGCTTTTAAGCATAAGACTGCATTAAAAAAAAAAATGCTGAAAAAGTAAATCACAAATGATGGATTATTTGTTTCAGTCTTTGCATTTGTTTTTAATGTCACATCATGTCTCCATATTTTCTTCTACAACCCAAAGGAAGGGAAAAAAAATTAATATTCATACTTAGTCTCATCCTGTTTAAAGCTGATGCTTAAAAAAAAACCCAAAACAACCACACAAATTCAGTGAGAGTATAGCAGGACTCTGACTGAAAACTGGTATGAGTGACACCAACTTCTGATATAACAAGCCTGTATTTTTCATCACTCCAGATTTGGAATCCACCAGGTTTGACTTTGGGGTAGAGGACCAAATGCTAGCAGACTGTATTCAACCAGCAGCAGAAGCAAAAACTAGTTTTCCTTCTTTTTTTTTTTTTTGACAAATATTCTCCTTCTCTCACTGGGAAAGATGATGCTGAGCAAGTGTGCTGCTCGAGGTGGACAAAACAAAAGTGGCAGAACAGTGGAACTGGAGAAAACCTAACTGGGACCTCGAGGAGCATCCCAAGAGTGCATCCACCCACGGGGCAGGCACACATCTCCCCACAGTCAGCTTCTATCCACTCAGAAAAAAAACCTCTCCCTCAAGGGCTCAAGCTTATTAAAAGTTTCCTTTGATTACACAGAGGGACTTTGACCCACACCTCCTTATCAGCTAAAGCTCCTGCCCTGCTTTTTTTTTGGTTTCACCCATCCCCTGCTAAGTTTAGAAGAAAAGGCAACAGCTGTGGCTGCTGACAGAGGAAGGTTGGCAGCTGCAAAATGGAGATGCTGCATTTCAGTGTACAATTTTCTTTCCACAGTGTCTCTCCCTAAGTTTCCTCTTTAAGAGGCACTTAAAATCCATGTGTCTGACTCAATTATTGTTATTGTAGCTATGGAACAGAATGTGATGCTGATGAGGGCCTACCTGTCTGGTTAACTTCCCTTTCTGGATGCTTTTTTTCTTTGATTCATCATTGCTTGTGACACATGTATTGTCTAAACTATGTTCAAGAACAAGACTCTAATCATTCAATGGAAGAAGGTGAAAAAATCAGAAAGAGGTGTATCAGTTGCGAGCATAAATTTACACGTTAACTTTAAATGTTCTGTTTCTGAGAAATATCTTAAACAGAGAGCGTGGTTTCACTGCAAATTAAGTACAAGGTTTGTAGTAAAATTAAGAATAAAATTTATTTTGCTTCCTTTGATTAGGAGAGTGCCAACACCGCAGAAATGCTTTGTCTTTATGAACTCATCTAGAGATTCTCTGTTCTTCCAGCATTCAGTACATTATCAAATAGTATCTGAAGCACTATGAATTCATGCCCCAGAGGGCAAGAACCCAAATTTAAAGTCATCATTATTCTGTGTATTTTTTGCTCAGCTGAAGGTTTTATGATACAGGCTGAATGCCTTTTCGGGACAATCCTAAAAATAAGCTAATGCAAGGGGGGCTGGATTTATTGGGTATGTACACTCACCTGCAGTGGATGTTGTCCCTAGGTCAGTTCCCATGTGATTGGCAGGGGATGGTGACAGCTTGTGCCTTCCTCTGAGAAGCCTGGGCAGACAATGGTAATTAGAACTGCCACTCAGTCCTCCCTGACAACAGCTCCTGCACTGGCTCCGGGCCTCTGAACCAGCTACTGCCTCTGGAAAATCCTGTTTCCCAGTGTTTTCCCCTCCTTAGGCACACACCTAATTGCATGTAAACATTCTGTAATTTATTACGGGACACAAAAACATTGGTACCTTCAAGCTGGAGGTACAGTGGTTGATAAATACGGAAAAACTGCGATTCCAAAATGTCACTTACAATATTGTTCTCCAACTGCCTTGCCTGACTGGTTGCTGAGCTAAGGATGCTTGCTAGGTAATGGAAAATCTGAAAAGGGTCTCAGTCTGGTTTTTAAGGAGCCTAATTCTTAGTCAAAGTTATGAGTCTTGAAGCTTGTAAGTCAGCACAGCTTTGGAAAAAAAATTCTCCATTCAGATTGAAAATACCAATGCATTTTCCCCTGTACTATTCCATCTCAATCAGAACAGGAATAAAAAGGCTCAATTACCTATTAGTGTATTTTTACCCATAATCAATTCCCTCAGAGTTAATAACTGCAACTAACAAAGAGAAGAAAATGAAGAAAAAAAAAAAAAAAAGCAATGCAAAGTTCACAGCTGTATTTGGAAGAGCCTGTGCAGAAGGAAGATGTTTGGAAATATTTGCAAATTAAAATGAAGCTGAAAAATTTCCTTTATACAGAATGAAAGTTGGATCTATTCTCAGCTTTGCTGCAATTTGGAGGTATGATTTCAGATACAGTTTCCTTGTCTGTGAAGTGGGGCTGACAACAGAGCTGTAGTTTCCACGCACAGTGCCCAGTTATTTAGATCTCATCCTGTTAAATAGCATCTTTTTATTCTGCAGTAGGGAAAAAATACCCAAAGCAAGGAATTGTTGAGACTCAGAGCTGAAAAGGCAGTGAAATCTAATCTCCAGACCATGGAAATCAGTGGAAATCGACTTCAGAACACTTGATTTCAGTGGTTTTGGGATCAAGGAGAAGGAACTTACTGCACGGAGCCAAGTCTGATTTTCCAGAGCCACGCTTCTCCACAGGAGCAGCCTGTACCTTTGGGGCAGAGCCGTGCTCCACACGGTTCCAGGGTGGCCAGGAGCATCTGAGGGAAGGAATTCTCCCCACAGCTTCTCCAAGGCACCAAGGAGGATGTTCTGCCTCACTCCTGTGGCTGAGCACAAGCATTTGGCAGCAGCCCAGGTGTGCAGAGCCCCAGGGAGAAAGGGAGCCAGGCTGGGGGGAACAGGGAGCTGCTTTATCTCCCCCCCATTCCCACTGCCTCAGCATCCAGCCTGCCACCCACGGGAATTTCAGATGTGCAGGACGGCAGCATGTAAATTCCTGGGTGAATATCATTCAGGCTAAAATTCTTTAAACTCTGAGAGTTTGAGAGTGTTTTCACAAATACCCAGAGCACTGAGTGGGCCAGACGTTGAAGGCATTGCAACCACTGCAGTGCTGAGTTTATTTTCCCAGTAATAACCCAGCCCAAGAAGAGCATGGCACAGTGTATTAAGCATCTTGATGAGGTTTTATGCAACCACTCTAAAAACCAACCCAGAAATGGCAGTGCTGTATTTTTAGACAGATAATTACACGGGTACTCCCATATATGTACTTCAAAATTAATCCAGCAGTGTGGTCATGCAACAGGTCAGAAATTACTGAGTGAATAGCACCATTTCCTTTTTAGACTTTGATTACAGCATGGTATTTGGGTAATATTTTGGCACAATGCACAGGGAAGTAAGTGTGGAGCTCTATCCCTGCCCGAAGACTCTTCCCCTTGAAGCATCTGCCCACCACTAACACAACATAATCTTCACTTCTATCATTGTTAAAATATCTGTTCCCTGCATTTAGAAGTCCCACTAAATTCAACACCAAACCCACAGAATCCTACTCCATTGACTGCACACATTTTTCAGAAGATGCAAAACCAGTGTGATGGTAGTGCCAGGCTTATCCAAGATAATGCACCACCCTCTTTTTTAGAGGTGGCGTGGGAGAACAACGTTAGGATGTAAGTAACAAAGTATGCACTGGTAATCTGTGGAAAAATGTGTTTTAGAAATGTAATAGAAAGCAATCTGCAATCCCAGGCAATGCAGGTGGAAGATGAAATCTAAAGGAAATCACATTTTAAGCACTGAAGTACAGTTACAGCAGCCAAGTAATTAGAACTCTGCTCTTTTAGATGGCATGCAGTATCATTGTTCTTAAAAGCTCACAGTGTCCATAGTATTTCAATTTTGAAACAAATAAAAATTTTTTTTATTCCTCTCTGCCCGCACTCTTCACTACTGTCTACTAATCTCTATACCCATTTTCCACATCCTAGCAGAACAAGTGCCTTCTGTGAAAATATTCTGGATTATTAATGGCTGGATTTTTTTTTTTTTTTTTAATGTAACTGTTTAGTTATTAACAGAGGCAAAGGAAATTCCCTTTTAGAGAGATTTGTGAACTTCTCAGAGCTGTTCCTGTCTGCCACTCCTTCCAGTGCCCACTGTCCCAGCTCTAGCCTTTCCTGCTGCCTGTCAACATGGCAAAGAAACAAAAATAAGTGTTTACCCAAGAGGTACTAGTAGCCAATCCCTAATTATATCTGAGCCCATTTCTGCTCAGGTTTGAGTCTAGAAATCTCACTAACTTTGAGTAGTGCCTCATTTCCACTGCTGAAGTTGGGAATATCAACATCTCCTCTAGCAGGAGAAGGTCAAAACCATTCTGAAGGTCTACAAGGCCCAAAGGAAAATCCAGCTGGCACCCTGGGAATGTCCTTAGTTTACATAACATAGAAAGACAGCTAGAAAATTATTTTTGCTGAACCTGACTAAAAATATGTGTGCAACATCATTAATACATTCTATTTCCTCTCACTGAAAGGCAATTTAATAAATCATCCTTTGCCATAGTGCCACTAATTGCAACGGATTCTGAAAAAAAAAATCCCCAATGATTTTTTTTAGAAAAGTCACACGTCCTGAAGGTACACTGCTGGCAAGCCCTCGAGTGTTTATATTACAAGCCAAGCAATTTAAATAATCCCCAAGTTCATTACGTTCAGCTAGATTCTCAAGAAAGGTCCTCTCTTCCATTGGTTTCCAAGAATAAACCAACATAGAGCATCTTATTTTTCACAACTGATAGGTTTTGTGTGGCTGGGACCAAACTACAGTAGCAAGATTTTAACAACTGTGGAAAAGACTATAAAACTTTCTGCCCCTTATTAACTACTGTGTGACTATTAGGTTTATGGGCAATGTTAACTTTGCAGCATAGGAATAAAAACATTGTAAACGGTCTCCAAAATGTTGGAAGCAATTTTCCCCAAGAGAGGCAGGCAGCCCTTCCAATGGAAAGGGTCATGTGGCACACATGTAAAACTATATTAGACTCTCTGTTGCTAAGTAATTAAACATAATTGTAAACCTGGGCAAGTGCTGAATTTAAAACTGAGCTCCCTGTTCGGAGCTCCAAAACCTGTATTGAAAATCCACGGAAAATGAAAACTGCCTCTTTAAAAGAAATCAGCTTGCAGCTTCCCAGAACGGAGCCCCTGGGCAAGTGGTTCAAAATATGATTTTTATAAACAAATCTGACATAGCAAACTTAATGCAAAACCCTATGCATATAACATCACTTATGTGAGCAACTCATTTAAATTATAGCTGTAGAGAGAAGGAAATAAAACTGGCATATTAACCTTTGGCACAACAGTGCTCACACACTAGCAGTGTTCAGCAGCAGATGATATTATTGTGACTCCCACTAGTATTGTCACAGTGAAGGGTCTGTCAGAATTCATGTTTGAAACCTCCACAGTCAGAGTTTATTAATTCAGGCATGAGCATCCGTTCCAGACCTATGCTGGCATGTACAGTTTTAAGAGCAGAATTTTTTTTTTTCACTCCAACTTCCTTTTTCCCGTCACTGCTGTATTTAAAGTCAGTGAAAGCAAAAATAAAACAAAATCAAACAAAACTTCATGGAATACATCTCCTGAGCATAATCATATTTAAAAAGACTGAATGCAAAAATAAAATATGTCAGAAATTAACGAAATATAACATTCCACGACTTCTTGCCACAAACTCATTGGATGCCTTGCTTCCCAAATGTTCCATCTAGAGAATGGTCTGCTAATTCTTCCTCAAGAGAGAGAGCCCTTTCCAGCAATTTGAAAGGACAAGCTCAATGCATAAGAAAGATATAGACTTAAAGAAAGATATAGAAAGATATATATAGATATATATACACATATAAAGAAATAGACTTAAAAAACAAATTATAAATTGAATTTAAAATATTTTCAGATGTTTTTGTTGCATTCTCCACATCATTGAATACATTCCTATACAACTAACAAAAGCATCATGCAAAAAGGGCCTTCCTTGTTAAATAATGTCTTTAAAAATGTGTCATTTTAAGTAGTTTTGGCAACAATAGTCAGGCCTTGCTATAGGTTATTGGCCTGTCTAAATGCTCTAAAAGATTCTGGTCATAAGTTCCAGACTAGGGCTTAACAGCCTTCACAATGAAAGTGAAACAAGTGCAGAGCTTCAGCTGAGCTGGAAAATACAATGGTTGGAATCATCATCTGCTTATTAGCAATACTACTAAATTTGAGAGAAGTTGCTTTGTCAAAATATCAGAGGGCTATAGCAAGACACTTTTATATTCTATTTATTTAAACAACAACTAGATAGACTGTTTTGAGCAATTCTCACCTTCTTATTTTGGAAGAATTCTGAGAGCCACCTCTATTTCTCTGACTCCCTCCTACCAGCAGTCCCGTGAGCCAGGCTGTGACATGGGCAGGGCTGAGCAAAGGAATACATAATGTAGTTTTTAGTATTGCAGGATCAAGAATGTGATGAATTCTCATCATCTTTGATACAACTCTGACAAATCAGGCCTGCAGAAGCTGCTCTGCAAGCTGTACCTTGCACAAGACCAAAGATCAATG
The DNA here is from genome assembly GCA_013397915.1 of Daphoenositta chrysoptera. NCBI lineage: Eukaryota > Metazoa > Chordata > Aves > Passeriformes > Daphoenositta > Daphoenositta chrysoptera. The sequence continues at coordinate 619,890 of VZRO01001508.1, read as the reverse complement.
CTTGTGAAGCAGAAGGAAAAAAAAAAAAGAGACAGATTCCAAATACCAAAAATAAACTGCGAAGAAACTTAATCCTCAAAAGGTCAGAGGTACATCTGAAAGGCCCTGGCCATGCCTTTGTATCAGAATGTTACAACATTAGCCCTAATGACTTAATAGTTTTGCCCTTGAATTGTGTCAACAGGAACCTATCTTGTTACATGGTAAATTAGTTGCTTCCAGCCTACTCCAGACTCTCAAGTGATGGGAAGGGAGAGGTTCTTCCAGCAGAATTAGAAATGCAACCTCACACCTAAACAGCGTTGCTGAGCAGTATTTAGTATCATTTTAATTTTTCTCCACCTGTTTGAGTAAAAGAAGGCTGGATACAGCACGGGGAAGTCCCTCCATTTAGCATTCAGGAGCCGAAATTAAAAGGCAGGCATCTCTTTTGAGCAGTGTTGAGCAGTGTCATCAGAGGTCATCGTCTGCTGCAGATATCAGGGGATAATGAGATAGGGTCAGGCATAATGATGGCAGGCTCTGGGTAATAGAGGATGCTTTCTTTTCCTACTTCCCTTCTCTCAGAGAGGTTTGCATCCTTTGCAGCCTTTCTTCACATCCACACAAAAACAGCTTCCAAAGCTGGCACAGCAAAAGCCACCAGGTGCCCAAGGTGCATCAGCACCCAACAGTTCAGAGCCTCTGCCTGCATAAAACAAGGAAAAACAGAGTCATAGTCACCAGGCAATTGTCTCATTCTATTTAAAGTGGGAAACTCCATAATTTTTGACTTACCTGGAAGTCTTTGCTTCACATCTGTCCTAAACCCTGTCTCTTGTCAGCTAGACAAAGGGTGACTTTTCACAATAAATGCACAATGCTTATACCATTCTTTAATGCTTCTTTAAGGAGTTTTACAGGCAAGTAAGATGCAGCTCCAGACACTAGACTTTTAAATCATTTAAAGCTGACATAAGCTGATCCCAGGCACGGTTTATAATCGTGTTTTTATTTTTCAGCCCCGACAATTACAAACTGTATTAGCTGCACAAGTATTCCTATCCAGCAGCTCCAGTCTCAAAACACCACACCAATCCTTTTTTCTTTTTGCCAGCCTCTGTCCATAACCTTCATCTGTCACCAGCCAAGCAGGGAAGGGCAGGAGAGATCTGTAAATAAAACCCCCTCATCTGCAATCTGTGTTGGCTGCAGCTCCCCCAAGTTTCAATGTGGTTTTCAGACCATCTCAGCTCGTCAGGAAGAAGCCTGGCATCCTCCAAGCATGTTGCACTTGTAACCTTTGAAGATGTTCAAAAGAAAAAGAAAAGAAAGAGTAAATGAAAGGTCTTGACCATTTTTTTGCGTGAAGTTGCATGAAAAGTCTTGGGGCCTAACTTGGCTGGAAGTGTTTTAAGTGCTCCTCTCCTACAGCAGCGGTGTGTCATATGAAAGGCTTTGTTTGGCATCTATCCACAGTTATAAATAAAAAACATATTTATCTTTGGTCATGCATATAATTTAAAACTCGGACAGAAGAAACCTTTTTTCTCCTTTTAAAACTGTAGCGAGCCCTAGATAAATTCTTATAAATTATTTCTCTTAAAAGGAGGAAAAGAAAAAAAAACACAATAACAAAATAGCTTGGCTATTGGGAAATCTGGAAAACAGATTATTTCTTTGGATGGAACAAAGTGTGTGTGTGTGTCATCATGACTTTAAACAGTTCCATGGTTCCCTATGGAAATACTTAATTGAAGCTAATAAGATGTGGAGTTATCAGTGGTTTTCCATGATAGATTTCATATGGTCTCTCCAAGATATTTTACCTCTTTTAAAATGTGCCGACCTAAGATTGTTTTAACTGGTGATCTGAGCAACCACCACTGCTAATACTAAATTTGAGTGAAACCCTGCTCACAGAGGGGCAGGAGTTTGGGCATACCCCTTGTAACTCCAACATCTATGCACCAAAATCACTTCAAATTCTAATTTCTAGCATATGTGACAGCACACCATTGAAATCTCCAAGTGAAAGACTTACTTGCCTCTTAACCACTGCAGAATAGGTCAGAAGTCCTTTCTTTTGGCATCACAACATGAAGAAAATTAATAATTATCAGCAGACTACAGATACCAACACAAATCTTCCCTCAATTCCAGTGTTTCACGGGGTGATCCTACAAGCTCATCCCCGTGACACTGCAGAGGATCCCACCCTCTTCCATTAAGCAGATTAGTTGATCATGAGCACATGATACAGTTGTATTGTATTAGTTGTATTAGTTGATCATGAGTACATGATATACAATTTTTGACCAGTTAAAATCTTTCTTCTCAGTTTAGAAAAGCAAATCCCTGCTGTATTTGAGATGGAGATATGGTATCCATACTGAGGACTACATTTTTAACCATAGGAATATTATTTACACGTCATAATGGAGAGCCAGTAAAGCCTTCTTGAAGTGCAGAAATTGGTTATTGGGCATCTGCAAAGTGCAGTTGCTCTATAATAATCTGTGCACAGCCATTTTTGATAACATCTCAAAATAAATTTGGCTTGAGCCAATGTATCTGTGCTACTATACATGATTAAGCCATTCTGAGAGTTATGGAAGAAGGAAAGTTTTTCCCATATTCATAGCAGCTGAGTTTATAAAGGACTTTGAGCAGAGGTAACTCGTGTAAGTTTGGCAATCATTTCACACCCACATCTTAGGTCATAAACTAAACCATCTTCCTAAAATTAGCCAAAATCAAGTGGCTTATCATTATTTTCCTTCAGGAGGAGAAATGTATGGACTTTTCTGGCATAACCACCTTTTGCCTTCAGCAATTTTTTTTCCTGAAAACACACTCCCTGTGCCTGCAAATGCATTCCCTGCATATGTTTCTTTTTAATGTTAGCATTCCTTTTGGATATATTATTTCCCCTGATAAAGTCAAGTACATGTCTGTGGGCTGTAGGGTCAAGTTCAGTGTACCACCTATCAGTAATTATGTCAGTCAGCAGCAAGCACAGTGCATTAATTAACCTATAACCAACCTTGGTATTTAACTTACACTGACCAATATTATATTCAGATTAAAGAAACTGCATGCAAATACCACGACACAGGAAATACAAGGATACAATAAATGGCATGGGAAAACACTGTATTTGAACACAGTTGAAGTCAACATCTATTGAATTTTAATATGAAGCAACTATTTTGCAGCTGCTTGCCAACACTCAGGATTAATACAATATTCTTTAGGGGGTGAAGAAGATGAGCAGGACCTCTGCATTTATTTTCCATCCAGCAAAGAGTAAAAGTTGCCTCCTGAAAGCAATTCCCACCTTAGGCATCCAAACTGTGTGACACCTCTGAATTTCAAATGGATTTTACAGGGAAGCAAGGACAACTGAGCTCCTAAGGCCAGGTGTCTTGTGGCGTTAGCAAGAAAAGAATCCAGGCTGAATTTTTGGGCATCTTTCTGTGAGCAGTTTTCCTGTAAGACACCCTGCAAGTTTATGTGTGTTCCTAAAATGCAGAAGTGCCCAAGATTTACCAGGTTTGTGTGTAAGCAGCACACAAACTCAGGTGCTGTGGGGTTTTTTACCAGGGCAAGTTTTCCATCCATCTCAGCATACGGATGAAGTGAGCAGAGGAGAAGCAAGCCTGATTGTAATTACATCAAGCACTTTGGCAATAAGGAAAAGTTTGTGCTTGTACACAGATGGCTTTATGTTACAATGCTATAAATGTGCCAAGTTTCATGGCTTCACCACGTGATGCAAAGAAGGGGCTCGATCCAAATTCTGTGCAAACCTGCTGAAAAGCTCGCAGGGTATTGCTGTCACGTTCATGGTAAGCCCACTGAACACACCTGGATAAGGAAATAGCCTTTTGTACTAAAATGCAATTATTCTTTTACCATCTTAACACAGTTTGCCTGTTTTAGCTCAGGTCTTCATCCTTTGGTGACTGTTTTCTTTAAAGGAGAAATGATAAAGTCTGGTTCAGGTTGATTAAAATGACTTTGGCTGCCCACTAACACTCATCTATGCTGGAAACTAAAACTTTGCTGAACTATAGAAACTACCTGAGGGGAAAAAATATTACATTCTTATTCTATGAGTCCTGGTGGTTCTGACTCATTCCTAACTCTACCTCTTCATGAAGGTAAGAGATTTTAAAACTTACTTTAAAAGTCCTTAATTTAGGAAAATAAACAATAATTCTCTCAACCCCTTCCTCAGTGTCTCATCATAACTTATTTCAGGGTAATAAATCTTCACCCTGGCAGCCCTCTGATGATGCATTATGTCAATACATCATAATGACAATACTTGTAATATATGATGAATATATTTTCTGAAAGGGATATCACATATACATTCCATCTTCCCATCACAGAAGAAGGTTTGGGAAAAGGGGGAGAAGGGGAGATAAAAGATACTCTTTACCCAGAAGGCAAAGTCTCACAAGAAAATGTGGAAATAAATTTATTGCCGTTGTTAAAATAGAAAGAGAATAAGAAAAAAAAAAAAGTGCTGTCCAGCACAAGCAACTTCTATCAGTAAGATTACTGTTTGTTCCTCAAATACTGGTATTCAGGTTGCATTATAAAAGAGAAATATTTTAATGTCCTTGTCTCAGTCGTGCTAATACAGGCGTAACAGACACTGAAATAATCATGATGACTTTGATAGGGCTGGAAGATTGTGATTATGAAATGTGCAATATTTAAAAGGGTAACCAAAGTGGCCTGCAAACAGAAATAACTGTGAATAATCAGTGAATAATCTGCTGAGCGTTGTGGACACTCCTAAGAGACACCTCTGACTGACACAAACCAAAATCCTGGGCACGGCCAAGGGGAGGACAGGGGTTTTCAGTGGGAAATAGTTAATTTTTGATATGGATATCCAGCCTTCCACAAGGCCATTGCACATTAGAACCACATCAAGGGCTGGTGTTTGCTGTGCTGGGCTCTGCACAGACAGAACAAAGGCAGTGCTGGCCTCCACCAATTTAAACTCCATTTCAAAAGCTTGGAATGTAAAATCAGCCCCTGTCGCCTGGGCAGAAGGCAGAAATAACTTGGCTCCAAAGGCACCCCTTGCAGGTGTGACTGTGTGGGTTGAACAGTGTGAGATTTGACAAAAACAGGTTTATAGTGGCCTCTCAGGTGCTCTGGGGCTGCCCACAAGTGACTGACAACAACCTCAGTGCCCCTGTGGTGGCACAGAGATCACAGGGGTGGGCAGAAATTACCTCAAGTCTACCAACGACCTTCTTTTTTCAGAAACACGGTCTTTCCATCCACTACCAGGCTACTGAAATCTTAGTATTCAGTTTAGGTGCAAAGAAAAAAAACCAAAACAAACAGCGAAATGAGCTTCTGACGTTTTAGGAGTTCTGATACTGATCCGAAGTGAAAAATTTGACTTTTGCAAAACACCCAGAGGTTCTCACTGTGCCACCGAAATGGAGTCTGATGGTAAAAGTTCTCATTTGACAAATACTGACTTGTATCTCTGCACAGGACTAAAGTACTTTTTGTTTCTGTTTGGTCTTGGTAAAGCTGCAGGGGAGAGGTAGATCTGATGCCTGAAACAACTCAGAGGCCTGAGATATTCCTTTTTAGTTGAAGAATTAGAAAACAAAATTCCTGTGAGACATTTAATGAAAGAAAAAGATGCTGTGATTAAGATACACAGAAAAGGATTAGAATACTACACTAAGAATGAAATACTAAAAATAAAGAAACATTCGATCATATAATTCGGTGTGAAATCATCCAAACTGACAAGCAAATTGTGTTTGAACATAGTGGCACAAATTTAAATTCCAGTGTAAAGTTCTGCATAAAGAGAGGCACAACTGTATTGCCTTTCATGCAGGAACACTTTCAAATTGACCCTTAAACACAGTGATATGGGTTTAAAAGAAACTGTTAAACATCTAAAACAAAGCATCTTTATTAATAAGGCCAGCTGATTTATTAGAATGTTTATTAGAATGTTCCTTGTGATTTTTTTTCTTCTACATTAGGTGAGAAGCACATATAGAGAGTCCCATTAACTGCCATTCAATCCACAGATCCGCATTACTGTAAAAAATTGCTCAGCTAAAGTTCACACAAAACAAAAGTGAAATTACCCCAAAGGAATCTCTGTGTTTCAAGACAATTTTCTTGCTGAGTTTCAAATATTAAAACTCTCCCAGTTGTTAAATAAAGAGTGATGAGAAAATGCATGCAATTTTAATTTCCACTGGGATTATGCCTGGTGTGAGACAATCATGTTGTTAGATATTTTTCTAAAGAGTAAAATAACATTATAGCATCTGTGAAGGATGTTATGAAGAACATGGTTCTGAAATAAAAAACATTTTTATCCCAGATTAGCTACTTGTTATGCTTTTTGATGAAATTGCTTGAACTAGAATTTACGCAAAGCTTTATTATCTAAGACACTTCAGCTCAACTTGGTTTGACTGATGGATCCATTAGCAGATCTATCTTGTAGTTAATGAAGGCTTGATATTTCAACTAAGGAGAATGCAGGCAAGTGCAATGGATATGTGTAAAAAATGGCACAATGCTCACTTGTTTCCCCCCTCCAACAATGCCAAAGCAGCAGCATATTTTAAAATCAAAACTGGTGTTCACAATGCTCCCACAGGTTAGCAGAATGGCTGGGTATTCACCTCAACACCTATAATTGCTCTTTTTTGCTGTCTGGTGGAATTTCAGGTGTGCTTGAAAGACCTTTGTAGGAAGACCAAAAAATGAGGAATGACAAAGAGGAAGTTTTTTTAAAAAAAAACCCAAATTAGAGCCTTAAAGATAACTAGTTCATAATCCCTAGTTCATAACGGGCTCAGAGAAACAGATATACCAGGAATGAAATATCACATTATAATGGCAAGGAGGAATTTGCTTTGGAGATTTGGCTCTGGCTGAGGAAGAACTCAAAGGGGCTTACTATACAACTCCATTGTGAGAAAATTAAAAATGTCACCCACGACTAGGAAAGCATCCTGCTAGAAAAGTAAACATCACCTTATCTGATTTCGTTTATTGCTTTGTTTGTCAGATCTGCAAACATCTTCTAAAATATTTCAGCCTGGAGGAAGGAAATAACACTAATGAAAATACTACCCAGAAGATGTGTCAGTTTTGTAATTGAGAATAAATACACAAATATTGACAAAACCGACATGAAATTCTGGCAATAATGTATGTTTCAGTTCTTGCACTTTGTTAAATGTTTAAATAAAAAGACAGGGGACCTGCCTTCTTCAAATTCTTTCAGAAACCTACAAAGTCCTTTTCTCCTTTTCTATTAGTAATGTTGTTGAGTAATATAAATTAGGAAAAGGATGAAACAGGAGGAATACTTATTTTCATCTCACTCCACTTTCAGACAATATTCAAAAAGGAAACTGGTCTGTACTAAACCCTGCCACAGTTTAGGTGAAACCAAATTCTTTCCAATCCACTTCCATTTGTATGTTCTGGTGCAGGTGTTTTTTTCCAAGGGAGGTGTTCTAGAGGAATTTTCTAGGCTAGAGGGCAGCTGGTTTGCTTTGTGTCTTCTCCCCTTTAAACTCCAAACTTTTTCACGGAATGGGTAAAATCGAGGCAAGCAAATCACATTTGTGGATCTTGTCCTAATGCTTGTCTGAGAGTAAGGAGTAGGTAATGGTAGGAATTTTACCATGTATTCCTTAAAAGAGTAAGGAGTAGGTTGTGGTAGGAATTTTACCGTGTATTCCCTGACAGAGTAAGGAGTAAGTTGTGGTAGGAATTTTACCGTGTATTCCCTGACAGAGTAAGGAGTAAGTTGTGGTAGGAATTTTACCGTGTATTCCCTGACAGGCAGCTGCAGAGCTGTGAGAGTGACAAGGGGTTTATGTATCCTGGAGATACAGGGAAAAACAAAGGGAAATAAGAAGAAGGGGGAGAAAATTAAGTGGCAAAAGCAGCAGTTCCTATAGAGGAACTATGCTGCTGGTTCATTTTTTTTGGACAGGATTTAGAAAGAAAAATAGCGGGCACGTTTTTCCAGATTTATGATGTTTGGAGGTAGTATATTTAAGCTGAATAGACTGAGTGGGTGATATGAGTGAGAATCTAATGACAATACTAATTAAGGGGAATTTCAAGGCCAACAAAAAGTGCAGCAGACAAACTCTGTCTTTGCACTATTGACAAAGTGGTGCCCTTTTCGTTTCTGGACATTTCCAAAGATAAACTGAGACAAAACAGTGTTTGTGAGGACAAAACAATGCCAAAATCAGGATCTAGGCAACAGCAAAAGCTATTCCAAAGCTAAGACAACAAATGCAGCAAATCCAAAAGCAGCAATATGGGCTCTAGGATGCTCTGCAATTTCCTCCTCTCTTCAGAGCCATTTGCAGGGTATTATTCCTCTTGGAGGCTGACAGGAAAGATCTTTGTATTTACCTTTACGTTTATGCCCAGCAAGTAATGAACAGATTTCTCCCAGACCTACACGATTCGTGCCCATTAAATAGAGAGCACATCAAGCCAACCCTACACCCTGCAACTTTGGGATTCTCCAGGTGGGTTTCTGTGGTGTGGTGGCCCTGTGCTCCAAGGTTTCTCCAAAAGCACTGCCAGCCCTTGACAGCTTTCCTAAGTGACACAGAATTTACCTGGGGCTGCCAGAAACCCTGAATCTGCTGCAGTAACAGAGCTCAGACCTGTGTGGGGTCATTGCCACCCACCGGGGAACCCATTTTCCCCCAAAGCTGCTGCAGCCTGGGCTGTGGCTGGCTAAACAAGCAGCAAGGGAGATCTGAATCTGGCTCGTTTTTCCCAAGTGCCCAGCAAGAGGTTTTCAAAGCTGCAGGGTCAGAAGGTTTCTCTCTTCACTGTGCTTCAGAAACTCGATGCCACTCGAAGGGGTTCTTGAATTAACTTTTTATCTGAAGCCCCCAAAACAACGTTCTTAAAAAACGTGTAGAATGGTTTTGCATATGCAAGGTCATCAGCAGGTTACTTAAAAAATTAAGATAAGGGAACAGAACAGTTCATGGTTTGCTTTACAAAACCCTGCAGTCAAAAAGTTAAGCCATAGAAACAAAAGTTGAAATTAGACATAAAAAACAAATTTAAATATCTTTGATGACTTCGATGTAATAAAGGGGGTTTCAGAGCTTTTCCAATTGATTCTCCACTGAAGATATTTCCAACCAGCACTGTTTCAGTCATCAGATAAATTGCTTTTTTGTCCCAGAAGGATTTCATTCTGTGTGTTTACTTCTTTAATTTGTGAACCCCCACAAACTAACATCTTCTTTGCATTTAGTAGGCAGTAGAGGGTCATGCAAAATCAAAGCCCTGTTCTGCTGAAACTGCAAGTTGAAACACAAGAAAACTCTTAACTTAAGGGAGTATTGTAGAGAGAAAATAGGAAGTGGAACAACTTTCAAAAATGCACACTTTTCTAATGCACTAAAGCCTTCGCTGCTTTTGCCAAAAGTTTACTTTTAAGAAAAAACAGCTGTGGATTTGATTTCCATGTTTCTCAGCCATTAGTCAAAAGAGGATTCAATTTTAAAGCACAAGACCTATAACATACAGAGTGAATCATTCCTTGTCTTCATATAAGAGAACACAGATAGATAACATGCTTAGTGAAAGCTTTATCACCAAGGAAACACATTTATAAGCATTGAATCTAGCACCTTAACATTTACAACTCACTTTAAAAAAAATGCCAGCTGTAAATAAGTCTATACTCATAACTGGAATTATGTGGTTTCTATCACTCATGCCTATTTTAAAAATTACTCATTGCCTTAGGGTGGCAACGGGCAAAGCCAATTTGCAAAAATTCAGAATTTCTGGAGATTTGGCCTCTGATCTACCACAAGTTAATTGTTGCAGTGAGATAATAATTTTTTGGTAATTATGTCCAACCAATCCATAAGTAACCCCTCACAGAATAGGTTTTATCTAGTGCCACTTGCTATTTCCTAAAGGTCATGGAGTCTCTTTTTCTCACCTCTAACAGCTCACCTTTCCTGCCTGTACTATGGGGAAGCATAATTCCAGCAGAGTGGAAATTCAGTCAGCAAATGAGGCATCGACATAAATATTCATGGGGGAAAAAAACTTTTGAAAAAACGTTGAGAAAAGAGGGTAGGTAAATCATGGCATCCTCAGGAGACCACTAAGACATGCCCTGTCAATTTACATAGATTTGCTTAAAATTTGGTGTGCAACTTGAGAAGTGTTTTCATACTTACTGAATTCTCACCTTCTTGCTGGAATTAGGGCATCTCTTGAGCACTGGACACTTGATCCAGAGGATGTGGCACCCATTTGTCATATCCTGGATTTACAGTCTGGCAATTAGCAAGGGAAATTATTCTGGATTGTTCAGGGAAACATTTCTGCCCCAGTCAATACCCAACAGTGTATTGTATTGTATTGTATTGTCCAGTTTTTTACAAAGTGAATCTGGCTTCTTATCTAGGATTCTTTCCCCACTTTTCAAACCCTTGAAAGCCAAACCTGATATAAAAGCAAGCCATGGGAGAAGCTCGTGAACTCACAGGGACCATCTGCATTTACAAGGCTAAGTTTCTATATAAGCACCAGAAGATGAGCATTATCTCAGGATAGAGAGTCCCAGCAGAGTTCAGCACAACTTAATATGATAAAGATTCAGTTTCAAGCAAA